>PVJL010012369.1:0-37628 GCA_004026885.1 Lyroderma lyra | reverse complement strand
CACCCACCGCACCCACCACGCCGCCCCACACCGCACCGCACCCACCGCGCCGCGCCCCCGTGCCTGCTGGCACGCGGCTGCAAGCCAGTATCTCCCCAGGCTCCTCTCTCCCAGGGCACTTTGAGGAAGGGGCCCTGCACGCCCGGCCCTCCAGATGCCCCTCGGTTCCGAGGCCCGCTCCGGGGCGCAACGCCCCCTGCCGTCCCGCCGTGGGGTACCGAGTCAGGCTGCCCGTCCGGTCGTCCAGCTGTTTTACTGGAACTTGGATTTTGGATCCGCTGACGCTTAGCCGAAGTCCCCTCCCGTGAGGGAACGTGAGACGATGGCGGAAGGGTGGGGCAGAAAACGCTGAGCAGCCGCTCGTCTCCGACTGTCTAATCCCATGGACCTCAGCTCTCTGTCACCCTAACAAAAATTTCCACAAAGATCCGAGGGAGAAATTCTACCCTCTGCCTGGGCGCTGGTCGGACTACCATTTCTTATGCAAACGTGGTGTGTTACTAGGAGACATGTTGAATGAAAATGGCCTGGCTCCAGGGCGAAGGACCCTTGCCCAGGTCTCTAATTCCATTTTAAATGTTCCCTTTTGCTCTCCCTGTGTGGAAATATAAAACACTTTCTATTTCTTCCCTCCCATTTTCCTCTGGGTCCTAACGTCTCTTGACCTTCACAGACAACACCGGGACGTGACCCGCTGGTGCCGAGGGGAGGGAGGTTGTCATTCTGGCCCTCTGCCCACGGTGGGCCCAACCCCATGTAAAGGAAGGACCGGGCCAGCACCGTTCACGGAACACTTACTGTGTGCAGGGCAGGGCAGGGACACAGGCCATGCAGACTCACACTCTGCTTAGGGCAGAGACACAAGTGCCCAGGCCAGACCTGACAGCATTCACAGAGCGAGCCCTGCGGGTGGGCCTGCCCACAGCCCTCCATCCCCCTCGCCCAGCCACGCGGGGTGAACAGGCTCTGGGCCTCGGAGTGCTCAGCCATCTAAGGAGGCCTGGCGTCCGGCCGATCACTTCCTCACCCTTAGGACTTGGAACTAAGAAACATGGGAGAAGTGGGATTCACAGAGGCCGTGGTTTTGAGTCAGGATTAGAGCAATCTAGCCTGTGTGTGCTAGAACCATCCTGAGCGTGTTGCGGACCCTCAGTCACAGGTTGCCAAGCAAATGGATGAACCAGTGGAAGCCAGGTGGTGAGGGAGCAGAAGAGTTGGTCGAGGAAGGGAAGCCAGTCGAGTGAGGAAACTGGAACACACCGACAGGGAGACGGAAGCACGCCGGGAAGACCAGTCCCTCAGCTGCTTCCCAGTTCGCACGAATGCTTAGAAAATGGGGTGCTCGTTCTTTGCAACCCAATGGGTTTGAGTAGAAGACAAAGGTACATGTGTTTATGAGCCAAGTATCATATAGGAACAAAATGTTAAAACTACCGACTGATTCAGAGGAGAGGACTGAAAAAAAAATCAGAGTTGATCAGAGAAGGCTTCTTGGAGGAGGTGAGTTTTGGCCTCTATTGATGTTCCTATTGACTCAAAGCAGTATCTACAGATTGCTGCAGCACCTTCTCTGTATCACAGAATGACGTCTCCTTTGCACTGAGCTGGGAGGATGGGTGGGAGAGAGGAGCCTACGTATAACCATATGGATGGCACAATCTCCTTTTGTTTGAAAATACAGTAGTTGTAGATTTACATGTAAATTAAAAATCCAGAAAGACACTGATCAAACTGTTAGCAGTGCTGTCCCTGGGGAATGGGTGAGGTGGGATGGAGGGGGTTTACACTTCTATTTACTAAAATTTGCATGGCTGTAATATTTCACAAGCAAAAAAAAAATCAAAATAATTTTAGGCTAGTAAAAATCAATTAAACAAAGCAGGGCTAGCCTAATAATCATGCTGTGCTCTATTTTTGTTTTTGATCTTTCCTCCACTGATTTGTCTTCCCTCGCCTCTCAGCAAAAGCAAAATAAAGCAATTCCACTCTGATGGCAGTGCTGCAGAGCAGTGAAATCGCCAAGAGGCGAGCAGAAGACAGGGGAAAGCCCTCCCCGACTGCTGCCTAGCTGGGCCCCTCGGGTTGGATGTGCCGGCCTCCTCCTGATCTTACACACGAGAGCATGAAAAAGTGCAGGCTTCCTCCTGCAGCCCTGGGTGTCAGCCCCGGGCGAGTCCTTTCCTTCCCTCCCTCCTCCCTCCTTTGGGCCCAGACACCTTCTGAGTGTTTCTGTAGGCACTCAGATGTCCCCAGCGCACTGCCCTCCCACGATGTCGGTGCGCCCATCCCCTACAAAACCGAAAGCGCCCTGAAGGCACAGAACCTTTGCTTTGCCATGTCTCAGCGCAGCGCCCATCAGACAACGTGTATGAGGGGAAAGAAGAAAGGAATGAGGGGATGGAGGGGAAGAGAAGGGTGGGCAGCCGGGGGAACGTGCTTGGCTCTGATCACGGCTAATTCATCTTTCCCTCCAAAGGAATCTTGTCCCTCACGCTGACCTTTCAGAAGGAGTAATCACGTCCTACCCGTCCCAGTACTGCCTGTTCACTCAGCCCGTGGGCTTCCTGGCCCGGTCCCATTTACGGTCCCTGCATCTCCTTCCTCTGCAGCCATGGCTCCTTGAGGTCTCTACATAAGGGACCTACGCATGCAGTTTCATCTCGTCGTGCACGTTAGGAAAAGACTAAGCCCCTTTACAGGCCCCAGGGCTACAGTATGTTTCCCAACCTCTTCCAATCCGTAGGCCTTCAAAAAAAGGCATCGCCCATAATAGATTCAACCATTAAAGGAAGCTGGAGAGGACTGTCTGGTATTTGTCGGGTCCAAGGTAGAGCCTTCAATTATTTCAGCCCTTCTGAAGTATCATTGGTCTACGTTTTCCACAACAGACTGGGCAGCCAGGAAGGATCCTTCATGAGGGACGGAGGAATTAGCTAGCTTGGCAAAGAAAATGAATGTCATTATGCCAACATTAAGCTACTGGGAGGACACAGTGCCAGACCCCTGACTTGGAGAAAAAGACAAAGGGAGATGACAGAGGGTTTAAAATCACCTACCCTTCAGCTGGGACCAGTTTATGCCAATCCTGATTCTCTCCCTTCTAAGTCCCCTGGTGGGTCTGCTACGCAATTGCACTGCCAGTGATTGGAAGGGCATGGAGGGGGACCTTTTGGAACCACCCAAATCCTTTACTTTGATTCGTCCAACACTGATCCTAAGACCTGTGCCCCTGAGTCTGCTCTTTAATGCTGGATTTAACAACTTCCTGGTAGGAAACAGATTTGGTTTTCTGAAGCTGGGTCTGTGGTGCAAAGACCGAGTCCTGTGGTTAGAACTCACTTCCACGTGGGAGTGTTGACGCAATGCTTTTTATTTTAGTAAGCAGAAGATATCATGCTGCGCAGAGCAGCACCTGTTCGCCACACTCCCAACTGTCATTTCCTTCCTGGTGGCAGGAAGTCAAAATTGAAAGTCTCTTAAACTGTGAGCAAGATCATTTGTAACCTCAAGGTTTGCTCATTGTTTTCGGCGTAGAGTCTGCGAAACAAAATGTACAAACTGCTAGGAATGTTCAGGCGTATCTGCGTTCGTTTCCTGTGACCATATGGGCTGGATGTGCAAAATGGCAGGGGCTGGTGACAGTGAAGCCACTCTCCCGATCCAGCTGGACCTATGAAAAGCCCAGGGAAGAGGTGGTAGTGTGTCCCTGGGCCTGATTTACTGATTATTTCTCATTTCCAATATTTATGTATTTCTGAAATAGATTACTGATTCTCATAAGCAGGTGTCACCAAATAAGTCACCTGAAGGGAATTCAGTAAGATTATGTCACCATTGGATACACGCCCTGTTTACCAAAGTTATTTTATCATAGTCCTGACTACACTCAATTCGTATTATGGGAAAATGTCTAATTTCCTATCTCTGGCTATTAAATTAACAACTTTGGAAGAGCAAAGATTTCACTTTTAAAACCCTTTCAATATCTGGTATTTATCTGGTGACTCTCTTCTTGAATTTGGCAAAATGTAAACAATGTTGTACTTTTTAAAACTTCTGATGCTCCCTTGCAGTACAAAGGAAGGAAGGAAGGGAGGGAGGGAGGAAGAGAGAGAGAGAGAGACTTCCCATCCCACCACACAGCATCATACAAATTATGCGTAGTGGTATACGACTAGGAGCTAAGAATTAGAAATAGAATATTAAAGGAAACATTTAAGAGCTTTCGTCTTGGTACTGTCATTAATTTGGCTCAAAAACATCTTGTAAGAAATAGAATATTAAAGAAAAGAGGAAGTTACTTCATTCTTTACAATGATTCTCAGATTTTATTTTCCAAGAGACTACAATAATCTGAGTTGGCCTCTAAATATCTCAAAGTAACAAATTTAAGCAAAAAAAAAAAAATCTATTTAAATGTTGACACAGTCCTAATCAAAGTTCACAAAAAAGATTTAACCTAAAGGAGTTCCCTGATGGTGTAGTGGCTTAAGGCTTCAGCGCTGGCGCTGTCAGCGCTGCGGCCTGGGTTTGATTCCCAGTCAGGGAGCTACCCACATACCAAAAAGCAAAAAAAGTGAAAAAAAGATTTAACCTAAATTTCCCAAATCTTCACTGTTTAAAAACTTCCTATGTTTGCAGCTCTTTAATTTTTCCTTACCTAAAAAAAATACCTTGAAAATAATTGTTAGTAGTCACGCACATATGATAACAAAGCACAGAAACAACAACTACCCAGTTATTTTGGTTAATGTAGAGAAAACAGATAAAATTTCCAAGTGGGTTACCTAAATGCAGTGCTCCCTACTTCCACTGGGGGGTGCAGGTTTTGCTTTAATCAGTTTTTAAGTAGATGTTCTAAAAGATACTGTGGCATCTGGAATCTTCTGACCTAAATTGCCCTTTTTTAAAACCATGACTATAAAGTAGGTGGGTAATATATCTTCTTGCACTATTCAGTTTCATAAACACTGAATGAATAACTCGAGGTATCTCTTCTCTGTCCAGAGACCCCCATTTAGCTTAGAAGAAAGGCCCAAGGCTTTGCCAGAGTTTTCAAGCCCTACACAATCTCTTCTCCACCATGTTTCTCTCTAACTTAATGTCCTACTACTTTCACTCTGTCTTCCCCAATATTCTTCAAACACATACTCTTCACCCCAGCCTTTGCCCTTGATCTTCTGTTCCCCACATATTCAAAAAGCCTCGTTTTCTTTAGATCTTTACGTAACGACCCTTCCTCAGTGAGACTGCTTATCCAAAACTTCAAACTCCACCCCATCTTTCATCTCCTATCCTTCTCCCTGCTTTATTTTTCTTCTTACTGCTTAACAACAATAAAGGTTTATTTTACTTATTTATGGCATGTCTGCTCCCTCAAGTAGAACGTAAGTTTCTTTAGGGTAGGAATTTTTACCAATTTTTATTTTTGTTATATATTCATATCTACACTGGTGTTTGGCACATAGATCTCAATAAATATTTGCTGACTGAGTACATGGCAGAATGAATTCACAAATGAACTGAGTAGACTCTCTATGCAACCTACTATGCTAATGTTGGAGTAAAAAAAAAATGACCAAGACATGTTCTTTGCCCTTACAGGCTTACAGTCTAGTTGAAGAGACAGACATTTCAATTAGCAATTTTAATAGAAGCTCAATGAGCGAGGTTACGATCAAGTTATTATGAAAACAGAGGAGAGGCATATGTTCAACCTAGAGGTTCAGATCATATTGTCTGGAAAAACAAACAAACAAAAACACATTCTTATGCTCAACAAACTAGTCTAGGTAGAGAAATATAATACTCAAATGCAAGAATCAAAAGGAAAATTTAAAAATATTTTAAGACAAATGAAAACAAAACCATAACATTCCAAAGCTTATGGGATACAGCAAAAACAATAATAAGAGGGGAATTGACAGTGATAAACAAGTACATTAAAAAAAACTCTCAAATATACAACCTAACTTTATACCTCACGTAAAAGAATAAGCCCAAAGTTAGTCAAAGAAAGAATAGATTAGAGAAGAAATAGATGAAATAAAGACTAGAAAAATATTAAAAACTGACAAAAATAAGAGTTGGTTTTTTGAAAAGACATACAAAATTGGCAAACCAGTTTTTTCTATAGACTTACTATGAAAAAAAGAGAGAAGACTCAAATAAAATCAGATGTGATAAAGGAAATATTTCAACTGATGCCACAGAAATAAAAAAGATGACAAGGAATTATTATGAACAATCATATACCAACAAATTGGACAATCTCTAAGAAATGAATAAATTCCTGGAACTATAAAACCTACCAACACTAAATAAAAAGGAAATAGAAAGATTGAACAGATCAATAACAAATAATGAGATTGAATCAAGAACCTCCCATCAAAGAAAAGCCCAGGACCAGATGGTATCCCAGGTGAATTCCCTGAAACATTTAAATATTAATAACAATTCTTCTTAAACACTTCCAAAATATAAAAAAGAATGCTTCCAAATTCACTTTATGAGGTCAGAATCATCCCAATATCAACTCCAGACACAAGAAAACTACATGATGAACATGGATGTAAAAATCCTCAATGAAATATTAGCAAACTTAATTCAACCGCACATTGAAAGGATCATATACCAAAACTAAGTGGAATTTACCCCTGGAATGCAAGGATAGTGCAACATACACAAATCATTCACTGTGACTTATTATATTAACAGAATGGATGATAAAAATCATGGGATTATTTCAATAAGTGCAGAAAAAAGGCATCTGACAAAATCAACACCTTTTCATGATAGTCCCCCCGACCCCTGCCAAAAAAAAAAAAAAAAAAGCATCGAAGCAGCTTACCTCAACTCAATAAAAGCTACATATGAAAAGCCCACAGCTAGTATCATTCTTAATGGTGAAAAACTGAAATATTTACCCCTAAAATGTGGAACAAGGTAACACCTGTTAGGATGGGTATTATTTTATATATATATATTAGTCAGAGTGGATATGGAGAAGAAACTGGAACTTTGTACACTGTTTCTGGGAATGTGAAATGGAAAACTATACTGAGCTTCCTCAAAATAGTAAGAACAGAACTACCATGAGATCTAGCAACCTCTGGGTATATGATCAAATGAATTGAAATCAGGATCTTGAAGGGATATCTGATTTCCATGTTCACTGAGGTATTATTCACAACAGCCAAGATATGAAAATAATCCTAATGTTCATTAACAGATGAATGGATATAGAAATTATGGCATGTGTATATACAATGGAATATTAATCAACCTTAAGAAAACAAGGAAATGCTACTTGCAACAACATGTACAGACCTGGGAGACATGCTAAGTGACACAAATCAGTCACAGGACAATACTGCATTATTCCTCTTACACGAGGCAGCTAAAATTGTCAAATGTATCGAAGTAGACAATGGTGGTTACCAGGGCATGGAGGGAGACAGTTGTTGTTCAGTGGGTATAAAGTTTCAGTTATACAAGATGAGTAAGTCCCAGAGATCTGCTGTTCAACATTGTGCCAATAGTTAACAATAAGTATTGTACACTTAAATTTTTGTTAAAATAGATCCTACATTGGATGTTTTTACTACAAAAACAAAATGAAACATAAGAATACTTTTGGAAGTGATTGATATGTATATTACCTTGATTGTGGTGATGATAACATGAGTGTATACATATGTCCAAGCTCACAAAATTATATATATTGTGTGCAATTTTTATATACCCATTATTATTTTAATAAATCTGAGTAAAAACCTTGCTCCAAACATTGAAATGACTTAAGATTATATGTAACTTCCCAGTTGCAAGCAACATTAGTCCTTATCTCTTCTTATAGTACTCAATATATTACTAAATTCTACCTTGTGCTACACTTGTAAATATACGTTTTATTTTCTCACCGTTATGACCTCCTTAAAGGCGGGGAGAGTATCTTACTGTGTCGCAGGGACCCTCACACCACCCCCAGTTTTGATGATTCACTAGGAGGACTCACAGGGTTCAATACACTGTATTCATAGCTATGATTTATTACACCAAAAGGACACAACACAACAATCAGTGAAGGAAGAAGCTACACAAGCTAAAGTCCAGGGGAAACCAGGAACAAGTTTCCCAGAGTCTTCTCCTAGTAGAGTGACACAGGATGCATGTAATTCCCCCAGCAACAAGTTCTGACAGCACATGGGGAATGCTGCTGACCAGGAAAGCTCATTAGACTTAATGCCTAGGGCTTTTATTGGGGCTGATCAGGTAGGCACTCTGCCTGGCATGTAAGCCAAATTCCAGACTCCCAGACGAAAAGCAGATGTTCAGCATAAACCACATCATTTGTGCAAATGGTTGGGGGACAGTGAGCCATTCTTATTGGTTCTGGGAATGGTGGGAACCGTCCCCAAATCCAAGTTCCTAAATGCCAGCCAAGGGCCAGCTTTGTAAACAGAACTTTCAAAAGCCCGCAGCCAGGGAATTCCCTGATGGTGTAGTGGCTTAAGGCTTCGGTGTTGGCGCTGTCAGCACTGTGGCCTGGGTTCGATTCCCAGCCAGGGAGCTACCCACATACCAAAAAGCAAAAAAAAAAAAAAAAAAAAAAAGCATGCAGCCAGGCCTGCTATGCTCGTTCCTGTCCAGTTAGTCCCTGTGAGGTCCCACCGTGCTCAAACACCCGCTGAATGCCACGTTCCACTTTATGCTCTTGGTAAAATGAGACAATGCAATGAAAGCAACGAAAATATCATACACATAAAGAATTACGTTTATATCTTAAACCTATCTCCATGTTTTTAAAAACTGTGTATCTTGCCACTTGAGTTACGTTGTTTTTCCAATACTACTGAAGGTTAGATAAACCAACTTTATGCAAACATCTGGCTAATCACTATAACAAATATAGGAGAAAACAAAATGTAATGGTTAAACCATGCCAGCAGAGGTAATGGCCCAGGTGATTTCTATTTTTAACATCTATTAGGATCTGATCTGAGGTATTTAAATACATCCACATAGCTTCCTCTGTAATAATTATTATACTTTGAACTTACATCACAGTCAGTATCAGAATACTGATAAATTGATTCAGACTAGTAACAAACCTATTAGTCTCAATAAGGAAAAATGTTAGACTAACTTGATTCTAACTGTTGGTAGGATCTGGGCATGCTGGTGCTGAAGGACATTTCGGTTAAAAAAGTCAGAATGAGTTTCTGTGCTTCACCACCATGCTTCACCACCGTACTACCAGAACGACTTCTACTGTGGTATGATATGGCCCCCAAATTATGCTCTCAACAAGAGGCTTCTGTTTGAGATTTAAAAAAAAAAATTTGATATACATACCTGGACAGATAAACACAGTCAACTTTACCATTTTTTCCCCTACAAGATGCCAGTGACTGCAAACTATAAAATCCTGCCTAAAGCATTTCCTTAATAGACTATATGCTGTGTTTTTAAGAACTCACACAGGCTTTAAGGAAACCCCAGATCCCTTTAACTTTTCCAGGTAAAATCTGCTCATCTTCACAGCTCCTGATGATGGAGAGAAGAATGGGGAAAAGGCTCAGTCAGCCGGCTGGACCGAGACTACAGGAATCCTTGAAGTCTAGGCTGGGGAGTTAGAAACTGATCCTATAGGACAGGGGCTTGTAAGGTAGGAGCTAGGGGACCTCTGAAGCACCTGAAGTTACATGTAAAACTCTGGGTAAGAGCATTTTTCTGAGGAGAGGGCTCACAGCTTTCTTTAATTTTTCAAAAGTGACAGTCACCCCAGAATGTCTGTGAAGCCTTGGGTTAAGTGTGTAAGGAAACTCAGGTCAAAAGGAGGCTGCAAAGTATCGGAGTTTCCCAAATTAGGGAGACCGTGTGCATCACATGGAGCACTTGTTCAGATCAACTAAATCAGAATCACTAGGCAAATGGCCCGGAAACCTGCATTGCATTCCACCATTGTTGGGATGTACTTTGGGGAACAGAAGGCTCTAGCATCATTAACATCCGTGCTGGTTCGACATTTTAAAACTCCATGATTTTGATGGGTTTATTCCTATTGGTAAAGGCCTGTAATACTCTGTTTCCTGAGGCTTGAAGGAAAATGGTACCTCACGGAGTCACCAAATCATTGCCCACAACTTGTCTCATGAGGTGACGTGGCCAGAAGATAAAGCTGTGGAGCTTCTTATATGCTGTTCTCCAGGAAATGGAATTATTTGTAAAATCTTGACATACATCATGATCCGTTGCTTATTAGCTCTCAAAGTAAATCAGAACAAGAGAGCAACCACCACCCTCCCAGCACAGCAGGTCGGAAAATTATCAACAGCATGTTCTGTAATAATGTGCTCATCCTTCAGACCCTAGGCAGATCCAGCAACTGTTCCACCTTGGATTGTTGGGAAAATCTAGAATATTCCATCTATTAAGTAAATAAAAATTCTAAAAAGAGCTGCTTTCCAGGTGTCATAAAAAACAATAATTCAGAATCTGACTCCTGTGTCTTTCCCAAATAACCTGTCTGAATCCTACATCATCTTCAGTTAAACGTCCACTTTAGATTTTTCAGGATTTCATCTCAGCAGCACCACCTACTGATAATTTAAATTCAGCACTTCATATAAATTCTTAGCAACATTAATATTAAACAAGTAACTGGAAAACACCTAGGCAATGTTGGCTTTTCAAAAAATATGCATAATTGATAGAGAAAAAATATTTTTCATGTGAAACCAATTGCATTAAATGACAATGCATGCCTCAATTCTGCAACAGAATGGTTTGTTCTGTCAAAGTTCATGTTAAAATCCTAATCCCTAATGTGATGGTGTTAGGTGGTGGGGCCTTTTGGACGTGATTAGGTCACGAGGGCAGAGCCCTCATGAAAAGGATTAGCGTCCTTACAAAAGAGACCCCCGAGTTGCCTACCACCTTCCTTCTGCCATGTGAGGTTATAGCCAGAAGACTGGCTTCTGTGAACCAGGAAGCGGGTTCCCTCCAGGCACTGGATCTGCCAGCCCCCTGATCTTGGACTTCCCAGCCTCCAGAACTGTGAGAAACAACTTTATGTTGTTTGAAAACCAGCCAGTCTGACATTCTGTTATAGCAGCCTATGCAGACTAAGACAGGTCCAGATATGTTTCAGCATGCTGGTTATTTTCATTTGACCCCCTGCCCCTGGATACGTTCCCCATCATTTGGTATTCCAGTTGGGTTCATCCAATGAGAGGACTGGCAGACCAGCGGGCGGAAGGAGACAATGGGATATTTATCCCTTGTCCCTCTTTCCTGCCTGCTGTACCAGTCACGGTTCTGTCACTCTTGTCCATCTTTCATAAAGTCCAACTGGGCTCCATGCAGTTGCTGTGTCACTCCGGTTGCCCCTTTTGGCCAAGGAGTCAGGACAGTAGAGGATGCTTCACCATCCCTTGTTTGTCCCTAGTCTTCAGTTAGTAGTTCTCTCATGAAAGCCTATTTAGTTAAACCTCCTGAGCACAACTCTCTTTCCTGGCAGGCCCCTTACAGAAACAGAAAGCTGTCTGGAACATTATTGTGCATGCTCTAAAACTGAACTGAAGTGAATACAGTGAAAAAAAACTATTGTTCTAGGGTTAATAGACACAAAAATGAAAAAGATTCCATTATTATTCTCAAGAAGCTCATATTAACATAACGAGGTCAGACAATTAATTTCATGAACTCATCCTAGAAAAAGCGCCACCTACCTTATTGCTGAGTATCACTACGGTCACCTTTGAAGCACTCCCCTTGGGAAGCTGTGCACCGAGCCAGTGCCTAGTCCACCCTTCAAAGCAATTTTGGAACTCTTTGTCTGGAATGGCCGTCAGAGCTGTCGTCGTGCCTTACCGAGTTGTTTGTACAGTGCTGCCAATGTAAGCGTACGGAGGCAAGTTCACAAACTTAACTGGCAGATTTCGGGTACGACAACAGCTCTGATGGCCGTTCCAGAAAAAGAGTTCCAAAACTGCTCTGAAGGGTGGACTAGGCACTGGCATCGGTGCACGGCTTCCCAAGGGGAGTGCTTAGAAGGTGACTGTAGTGATATTCAGCCATGAGGTATGTAGCACTTTTTCTAGGAAGAGTTCATGAAATTAAATTACCCAACCTCATACATAAGGGAAATTTGAGTTGACTAAAAACTTCTAAGTAAAATGATTCGGCATAACTATTTTAATTGCTATACATAATTTTATTCATCTTAGGCATCAAATAGGTAAAAGACTTTTGGCCAATTACGTCTCCAAAGCTTGAGAGCTTTGCTGGGTGCTTGAGTATGCCAGGTACATTTATCTGGCATCTACCAATCCCCATGGGTGCCAGTTACCTGAGAGTCTGCTGTATATTGTTATGACCTTGTGCTAGAAATCATGTTCCCGAATTTCAGTCCCACAGTCAACCCCATTCCTATCCCCTGTCCCCCAGGAGACAGGAGGGTACCGTATTTTGCCATGTATAAGGTGCTCTTGTGTATAATGCACACCCATGATTTTGGCCCAAACTTTCAGGAAAAAAAATCTTTTAATTTTTTAATTCAAATTTTTATTTGATTACATTTAGGTACTTGATTTTTGCATTATAAAGGAATTTTAACATTTATTTGTTAATATATTATGGTACAAGAACTTTTATGTAACAAATAATTACAAAACACAAGAACAGATAAAAGGTACAAAAAATTTTATGTATGTTTTTTATATAAAAAAATCCCAATTTTCATATTCCAGAGCATTCTTATGGATATCATTATTGATTTTTAGGGTTACACTTTTAACTCATAAACATGAATAAAAGAATTAAAAATGTTTATGTAGAGTTGGAATTAGTACCACCCATGTATAACACGCATCCTTATTTTTCCCCTCACAAATTTGGGCAAAAAAGTGCAATTATACACTGCAAAATACGGTAATTTCAGTGGCATCAGTGCTACTGAGGCTGAAAGGCAGGGATATTTAAGGTACACAGAGGGAGAGGATCTGAAGCACAGAATTTCTTCAAGCTCCAAAGGATCATGTAGTTACACTAATATCATAGTTAATAAATAAGTGGAAGACAAGAGAGATTCATGGAACTGCCCAAGATCATATATGTAACAAGGTAATTTTCTGACAAAAGATTTATCTTGGTTAAAATCCAGTTCTCTGAATCTTTAAGACAATGTACAGAAATTTCCATCTCATAGAATAGAACCCGAGTAAACTACAACATAATTTAGTTCTTACTCTTCAACCAAAAGTACCACTACTTCCTTTACAAGAAACTGATACAATTTACAACGCAAATTAATGAAACCCTCAAATTAATGAAACCCTTTTATCATGTAACAGACACTATTTACAGAAATGGACTTGTTATAATGAAGCCTCTTTTGTGAACGTGAAGTGAACTGACCTGTATTCTTGATTACAACTCTTTCCATCATTTTTAGCAACTCCTTTAGAATGTGTTATATTTCTAAGTTACAGAATATCGGAGATACTTACACTGAAAAGTTCTCTGCTCTGAGGGAAGAAAAACAAATTCCAAAACAGTACATTTTTTTCTATGTTTTTTGTTCTGAGGAAAATAACCATATTATATGGATGTTGCATAATACTTGGCCTTTTAACTGGATAACAGACATTACACATAATTAACTGAAAACATTTTCAATTGTTTATATACAATAGGAGTGTCCAACATTTTGGCTTCCCTGGGCCACAGAGGAAAAACTGTCTTGAGCCACACATAACATACACTAACACTAACTGAGGAGCTTTAAAAAAAAAAAAAAAAGAAGGTCACAAAAAATCTCACATTCTACGAAAGTTTATGCATTTGTGTTGGGTCACATTCAAAGCCATATGGGCCATACGCAGCCCACAGGTTGGATGAGCTTGATATATTAGGTTGGTACAAAATTGCGATTTTTGGTACAAAAGTAATCGTGGTTTTTGCATTGCTGAAATTTGCTGTTTGATACTGGAATACATTTTTAAATAAATGTGGTTATATTATACATCATTTTAATGCACATTTCTCACTTTTTTCTTTTTTGCTGACTTATTACTTGCTGTTCATTTTATGTTTATTTTAGACTATGGAAATGATGTTAGACAAAAAGCAAATTCAAGCAATTTTCTTATTCCAGTTCAAAATGGGTCATAAAGCAGGGGAGACAACTTGCAACATTTACAACGCATTTGGCCCAGGGACTGCTAACGTACAGTGCAGTGGTGGTTCAGGAAGTTCTGCAAAGGAGATGCGAGCCTTGAAGATGAGGAGTGTAGTGGCCGGCCGTCAGAAGTTAACAGCAATCGACGGAGAGCAGTCATCGAAACTGGTCCTCTTACAACTACATGAGAAGTTGACGAAGAACTCAACATCAACCATTCTACAGTCCTTTGGCATTTGAAGCAAGGTGAGAAGGTGAAAAAGCTTGAAAGTGGGTGCCTCGTGAGCTGACTGGAAATCAAAAGACATCGCCATTTTGAAGTGTCATCTTCTCTTATTCTACACAACAACGAACCATTTATTGATTGGATTGTGATGTGTGAGAAAAAGTGGATTTAATACGACAACCGGTGATGAGCGGCTCAGTGGTTGGACTGAGAAGAAGCTCCAAAGCACTTCCCAAAGCCAAACTTGCACCAAAAAGGGTCATGGTCACTGTTTGGTGGTCTGCTGCCGGTCTGATCCACTACAGCTTTCTGAATCCTGGTGAAACCATTACATCTGAGAAATGTGCTCAGCAAGTCGAGGAGACGCACCGAAAACTGCATCGCCTGCACCCGGCATTGGTCAACAGAAAGGGCCCAGTTCTTCTTCAGGACAATGCCTGACCGCACGTCACACAACCAATGCTTCTAAAGTTGAACAAATTGGGCTACGAAGTTGTGCCTCATCCACCATATACACCTGACCTCTTGCCAATGGACTACCATTTCTTCAAGTATCTGGACAACTTTGTGCAGGAATAACACTTCCACAACCAGCAGGATGAGGAAAACGTTTTCCAAGAGTTTGCCCAATCTCGAAGCACAGATTTTTACAGTACCAGATAAACAAACATTTCTCATTGGCAAACATGTGGTGATTGTAATGGTCCCTATTTTGATTAATAAAAATGGGTCTGAGCATAGTTATAATGATTTAAAATTCACAGTCCAAAACTACAATTACTTTTGTACCAATATAATACCTTCTTTTTAATATAACGCGGTATGTAATGCCCTCAAAAAACTTGATGTATCCTGCCACAGAAACAATCAATTACAAATATATATTCTATTTTTTAAAGACACTAACCAACCGAAATAATGTAAGTTTCTAAACCAGCTATTTAATTACCTGATAGTGTACATTACTATAACCTGCATGTGTTTCTAATCTGATGGTGGTTATACATTTTACTGAGCCTCATTCCAATTTGGTAACCAACTGGAAGAAAATAAGAATCAAAACTTTTTAAAAGAAAGGACTTTCCTTCCTCTTTAGTGATTTCAATATTTTAATAGAAGATATGACTATAAGGTAATGAGAAGTCTTTTAAAACAACCATGTTAACATGTATGCATCCAAAAACAAAATCTTATAATTGTTCATTACATTTCTAAAAATACCTAAAAGCCATCCAGAGTGAATCACGTTGATGAATAAGCTTGAGAAAAGCTGATTTGGGTTTGAATGAGGGAAAACAAAGTCTATTTTTTTTTTTAAGCACAAATTTTCTTCTGTGACTCTGAGTGTAATTCTAAGAACACAAAATTGTACTGAGCTATGGTAGATTCAATGGCCTGAGTATACAGTCTGTTATACAGAATAACTTACACATTAAGGATAACAATGTTCATTTATACATACAGTTGAGTTGTTTGATATGAGCCTGAAAAATTTAGATTCATCACTTTTAACCACAGACCATATGGTTCTGACTATAATTCTTTTAAGGTTAAGTAATAACAGATTATAATGAGAATACAGAGCATAAAGTTAAATTTAACAGCACAAACAAAGAGGAGATAAATCCAGAATGTGGACATTCTACCAGACATGTGGTATAGATCTTTAAAAAGTCAATGTTACAGAGAAATAAAAGACAAAGAGATTAATCCAACTTTTTTGGCTTCCCTGGACCACAATGAAAGAACTATGTTGGGCCACACATAAAATACACTAACAAAAAACAAACAAACAAACAAAAACAAAAAAGGTTGCAAAAAAAAAATCTCAAAATGTTTTAAGAAGTTGTGTTGGGCCGCATTCAAAGATGTCCTGGGCCACAGGTTGGACATACCTGATTTAGATGAACAGAGAATAAAGGGACATAAAAATGTATGTTTCTAGATCTTTTCTAAATGTATAAAAGATAGTTTGGGGAACATTCAGTAACAGGTGCTACAAAATTGTTATTAATTTTCTTAGATGTATGCACTTCTTAGGAAAATGTATTTATCCTTGCAAGATACATGATGAAATGCTTAGTTTACAATGTCTGTAACTTGTCTATTCACATATATAGAATGTGCACATATACACCTGACAATTAAGTTTGCGAGCTCATCTTAGAAAAAGTGCTACAAACTTCACTGCTGAGTATTACTATAGTCACCTTCGAGTACTCCCCTTGGGAAGCTACGCATTGAGGCGAGCGCCTAGTCCACCCTTCCAAGCAATTTTGGAGCTCTTTTTTGGGAATGGCCATCAGAGCTGTCATCATATGACCTTTAATGTCCTGAATGTCATCAAAATGTCTTCCTTTCAATATTTCCTTAATCTTCAGGTAAAGAAAAAATCTTTGGGGGCCAGATCAGGTGAGTAGGGAGGGTGTTCCAATATAGGTATTTACTGGCTAAAACCTCCCTCACAGACAGTGCCGTGTGAGCTGGTGCATTGTCGTGATGCAAGAACCAGGCGTTGTTGGTGAAAAGTTCAGGTCGTTTTTGTTTAACTTTTTCACGCAGCCTTTTCAGCACTTCCAAATAGTAAACTTGGTCAACTGTCCAACTGGTACAAATTCATAATGAACAATCCCTCTGATATCAAAAAAGGTTGGCAACATCGTTGTGACTGATTTGGAATGACAGAACTTTTTTGGTCATGGAGAATTGACCGACTTCCACTGTGCACTCTGACACTTTGTTTCAGCGTCATCGTATTGATACACCCATGTTTTATCACCAGTGATAACATGGCTCAAAACATCATTTCCAAAAGATCCTGGCAAACTTTGACTCTCCGTTGCTTTTGTTCATCGGTGAGCTTCTTCGGGACCATTTTTGCATACACCTTTCTCATGCCAAGATTTTCAGTTAAGATTTTCCTGTTTCTCTACCCACGTTTTCTTGTTGTCTATGCTCCTCACAGTCAGCTGATGACTATGATGCACAATTCGACAAATTTCTGCAATGTTTTTGTCAGTTCTGGTTGTTACCAGATGCCCTGACCTCTCTTTATCAGCAATGCTCTCTCCCCTCAAAAAAAAACCTTTAATCCATTTATATAGTTGTTTACTTCGTGGCATTATCACCCAAAATTTGGACTCACAAGATGCTGATGTCACTTTCACTTTTGCTAAGTTTAACAAGAAATTTAATGTTCATTGCTCTAATTCAAACTGACATTCTTGTGATGGCACACAAAAACAAGCAACAATGAATGCTACTCAGCAAGACACTGCCACACGTCATCATGAACACAGCTGTGAGACACAGATATACCAAGGTTATATACTACCTTACTGAGTTGTACGGTGCTGCCAACAGTAGTTAAGTTCACGAACTTAACTGTCAGACTTTGTAGACACACCTACACATATAAACATGTGTACACCCATGTATATATAAACATACATAAAGAAATAAAGCAAATGTTCCATGTTAATGATTAATGAATCTAGATGAAGAATATTTGGGCATTCGATGTTATTATGTTTTCAATCTTTCCGTAGGCCTGAAAATTCTCAACAGAAATTTGCTGGGAAAAGCACCACTTACAGTATCAGATATTTACTTCATGGGGGTAACTGAGTAATATCCCACTCCCTCTCTCTGTTTAATCTTAACCTTTAAAGCAGTGATTTCCAAATCAGGTATACACATCCTATGGCACTGACTAAAAGAATCAGAGACATGGGGGAGAAAATATTAGGATTTCTATTGCTAATTTTTTCATTTACCCTCTTAAGACTTCTAATTTTTGGTGTTTTACAGTATACAATATATATGTATTGTAGAACTTGCATAATTTATAAATACATATACATACATACTTTGGGGCTATATACTCAAAAAATATTTGTTGATAAGGGTATCAGATCAAAATATTTGGATACTACATTTTAAAACAGACAAAAAAAATTATTTTAAATTCTCTGAGCACCAAAAGATTATTAAAACCAGTACCTTTTGCTTTGGTCCAGGGGCTTGCTGACTCTTAATAATTTAATATGTGATCCTTATCAGAAATTCTGTGAATCTATAAGAAGCAGCAGACAGACAATGCTGGCAGTAGGAGGTATCTGCATAAGCTAGAGTGAAAATCATCAAAGTTCAGTATAAACACAAGTCATCAATAAAATGTTAAATTCTGTTCAGCAAGGAAATCTAAGAATTTAAATGACGATATATAAAATGCTCTAGAATGTCACAAGGACAAAACTATTGCTGAAGCAAAAAAGTATCCAGAAAAAAATTCCTAAGTTTCATAGTTTCAAAGGAAGATCATACTAAAAAATAGTACATAAGACTCAGGCAGTTTTGCTAAAAACTAGGAAGTGCATGCCATTATAAATAGTATAGAAAATAATCTAGATACTTGACAAGAACACTTAATCATGATTCTAAAATAAAAGATAACTAAACATAAGGCCTCTGAGAAAATATTTAGATAAGTTTCTTCTATATGTTTTATTCTAAGGAGTATAAGCAATTGACCAAAAAATAAATTTTAAAAATTAGAAAATAATACAAGAGTGAAAATTTTAACTATAATTCTTAAATTTGTAAAAAGTGATATAATAGGAAACTATATTTATCCATATAGTTGGCAAGTAAACCAAGAAAATAAGAGTAAAGAAATCTGATTTTCATGTATTAAACAGAAAAAAAGATTGACCAAATATACCAACAGACCTCATTTTAGAAGGTAATTTATGTATTTTTATAGCTGCATAGGTTATCATATAGGGTACTAATTTGTCTTATACAATCTTAATGCTGTGGACTAAAGATAATATCAAGTTGAATTATACATGCCATATATGAAAACTATCAGGAAATAATATTAGTGGTCTATTAAGCATTTTAAATACAAAAATTAATAAGCATATAAACAAAGCTTCAGAAGTATTTAATAAAAGAAGGAAAACTATAGGCACATAAAAAGATCCCTCACTGAATAGAGGGATAGGTAAAAGTGAAGAATGACCACAGAGTTATAAAGACTGTAAAATCATAGTCAGTTATGTGCTATGTATTTCTCCTAGTAGGGTTAGAACATTGATATATTATCACATCCAACTGGCCATGGGGTTTGTTGGCTATTTATGCTAGATAGTAACTGATCTGAATTTTTTCCATGTAGATGTCACTGTTAATGGATGGCTACACAGTCAAACTCTACAAAGGAAATAAACTGAGAAGTAAAATTTGCTTCACAGAAACTTACATTAGAGTTAGTTCATTTTAAAAATAATTCTATTCCTTAAAAATGGGAGTTATATTTTAAAGAAAGACTTTTTAAATCTTCCTACAGTACATATAGTGGTCTCAGAACAAAACCACTGTGCTCCTAACTGGTCTTCTATTTCTGTCCTCGCCATGTCATCTGAAAGACAGAAAACCCAGTGGTTCCTTTTCACTGGAATTCTTCCATCTGACAAAAGAAAACCACAAACTAATATAGTATCAGTTTTAAATATTTACCATTCCTAAGAATACTAATGGGTAAAAAAAAAAAAAATGTATATGCATTGTAGTAAGAGTAGCTTTTCTCATTTTACCATTCTTTGACTTTTACAGGGCAAAAAGCAAATAAGAAGAGAACATGTAATTGATTGTACAGCATGAAGACTATCAAAATAAAACAGGGAAATGATACATTTGTCATTGGTAAACAGGAATTTATCAAAAGACAAAGATGCAATATGATTTGGGGAAAAGTTATCAGTTAAACTAGAATATTCACATTGGAATGAAGATTACAATATGACAATGTTTTTCAAAAAACATATTAAAGTTTTTTAATGTAAAGTTTAAATTCAATTTAAAAATTACGATTTGAGGGCAACATGCTCTAAAGTCAGGAAAACACAACACCAGAGTAAAACACTTATATGGAAGATGGTGCTTTAAACCTGAACTTATAAAATTGGTTACCATTAAGATTCCTTGCCAAAGATGGAATCATTTGTCAAAAGGGAAAGAAACAAGTTATTAGACTACAATAGTCCTAGATAATACAAATTAAATTTTCACTTATAGTGTGAAACCTGTTAAATCAATGCATTTAATTTGAAGCTCAACTCATTTTTTTAGTTATTTAAATAATAGTGTGTTAAATAATTGGATAGCACAACCAGGAAAATTATAAATATTTAAAAAGATTAAAATGTCAGTGGAAAACATGTTTCACATGGATTAAAAGAAAAGTATTCATTCAAAAATACCCCTACATAGGAAGTCAACATAATTCCATCAGAACTTTGAGAGAGAGAAAGAGAAGCCCCATAATCCCACTGGAAAGATAAGAATAAAAATACAAACTGTTCAGCAAAGCCAGGAATACTGATTACTTTGAAACATCTACTTATATCCATTTTAATGAAGAATTTAAAGATACAATGTGTTAAAGACATTTAAAAGATTAGTAGGGGGATAAGACAGATGAACCAATCTTTTGCATATCCTAAATAATTACAAGAGACTTTGAAAATGTAGTGTTATTCATGGTTTCTTTCCAGTTTAAAAATTTCCATTCACTGCCTCTCTCTTTGGTGTCACTGCCACCATTAAACACAGTATACAGCTTATAAACCTAATTGCTATCTTCAACTAGGAAAAAGTAAATCAACATTATTTCTTTAAAAGTAAGATATAAAGAACGTGATCCTACTTAATTTTGTCTCATGGTCCCACAATACGCTGAAATATCATGCCGAAATGTAAAAGTTTAAAAGGGAACATCATTTGCTATAACTGCACCAAAAATTTAGCTACTGTATGCTGGTGTGATGACAGCTAATAGTATACAGAGGCTACAGAAAGACATGATACACATATGTTTAGCTCACAATTAGCCAAAAGAAGGTTCTGTTTAATGTGAAACTGAAACATCTAGCATAATGCCTTCATGTAAATATGCTACAGCTTTGTTTTCTTGCAGTTTAAAAGGATAGTGTAATTACCTTAAATTTACACAAAACATTATGAAACATGGTAGTTGTTCATGATTAAAATAAAATAGCAATGTAAATTAATTTAACAGTGTTAAATATATTCACATGATCACTGTTGTGATTCAAAATGGCCACTAATGAAGTTACATAGCAATATATGTACATAACAGTTGCCACAGCAGTTTTTAAATTTGACCTTTTGCAGACCAGGTAATTTTATGAGACAAATAATCTTGTATCAATTCTTTCGTATTATGAAAGGAATTTAAATGTCATAAGTAGCTTCATTCCTCTGGGGAGAGGGTGGGGAGGACCTCTAAAAAGTCAGTGCAAATTGAAGAGTTCTACCTTCTTGATATTTGAACTTGCTGACCAAGACAGATTCCTATAAGCTGAGGATAAACAAACGTTAAGATATCAAAGAATCTCCTAACATTGTCAGCGGCATTTAGCAGCTATCTGCCACAAAGAATAATCCCAAATCCTATAGCAGCGCCTTCTGAGAATACGGTTGCTGTGGTGGAGGTGGCTGATTGCCTCCTGGTTGAGGCAGAGTTGACGATGTTAAATTGTAGTTTGGCACATGGGATATATTAGTTCCTGCATTCTGGTATATAGTGACATCAGCAGCAGCAGCAGCAGCAGCAGCAGCAGCAGCAGCAGCAGCAGGAGGACTGTACACTGAAGCCTGGTTGGGATAGGTATTGCCTTGAACAGAAGTGACCATTGTGCTGTGGAGGAGAAAAAAACACTCAATTAGATCAAAATTGACTTACATACCCATTTAGAGATAAACAGGAAAGCTACTCAATACACATTTACTCAATTCATTCAATAAATCTTTATTACATACCTACAATGTGCCAAACACTGTTATTTTAGGAAATGGGGTATCATAAAGAAAGAAGGAAACAAAGTCCCTATCATCATGGAACTTACATTCTAATACGAGAAAAAAAGATAATAAACAAATATAAATGCCAAGTGGTGATAACTGCAATGAAGAAATATCAAGCCTAGTCAGACGACCAAGAGTTCCAGAGACAAGAGATTCTGGCTTATTCAGGGTGGTAGGAGAAGGTGTCTTAGATAAGGCAACAGTTAAGCAGAGACCTGAAAAAAGGGAGGCAGGAAGTCATATTGATTATCTCGAGGGGCGGGGGGGGGGGGGGGGGGGGGGGGGGGGGGGGGGGGGAAGGCTTATCAAGCAGAGATAATGGCACGCACAGACACCTCTGAGAAGAGACAATACCAGGCATGTTCAAGGAACAGAAAGGAAACCAGGACGGCTGAAGCAGACTGAGCAAAGAGGAAAGCAGCATAAGACAAAGTGGCAGAACTGAAGGGAAGTGGAGCCTCAGAATATACTGTGCCTGTACCAGAATACGTAGTACCACAGTAAAGATTCTGGTTTATATTTGAGTGACATGAAAAGGCACTGGTTGGTTATGGACAGAAAGGGATGTGATTTGCCTTAGGTTTTAACAAGCTCACTGTGGCCCAAGGACAGAAGCAAGGATACCTGACCAAGAGGTACATGAAAAGTTGTCCAATATTACTAACCATCAGGGAAATGCAAATCAAAACCAAAATGAGATAGTATCTCACACCTGTCAGAATGACTATCACCAAAAAAGACAGAACAGATGTTGGCGAGGACGTGGAGAAATGGGCACTCTTGTGAGCTGTTGGTGGGAATGTAAATTGGTATAGCCACTGTGGAAAACAGCATGGAGGTTCCTCCAAAAATTAAAAATTGAATGACTATATGATCCAGCAGTTCCATCTCTGAGTATACAGCTAAGAGAACTGAAATCGGGATTTTGTAGAGACATGTACACTCCCGTGTTCACTGCAGCATTACCCAAATCAGCCAAGATATGGAAACAACCGAAGTGCCCATCAGCAGATGAATGGATGAGGGTGTGTGTGGGATGAATGTATACACACTATATATACACACTATGTATATACACATGCACACTATGGAATATTGTTCAGCCACAAGAAAGAAGAAAATCCTGCTGCTTGTGACAGCAGGGGATTATACTAAGTAAAAGAAGTAAGAGAAAGATAAATACTGTATGACCTCACTTATATATGGAATCTAAAAAAGTCAAATTAAGACAAACACAGAGTAGAGTGGTGGTGACCAGGGGTTGAGAAGTGAGGGAAATGGGGAGGTACTGGACAAAGGGTACACACTTCCGGTTACAAGGTAAACACGTATAGGGATCCAATGTACAGCATGGTGATTTTACCTTATAATACTCTAGCATATAATTGACTGTTACTAAGAGAATAAATCTTACATGTTCTCACCACAAAAAAGAAATGGTAATTATGTGATGGGATAGAGGTGTTAGCTAATACTATGGTAATCAATTTACAACATATAAATGCATCAAATCAACAAGTTGTACACCTCAAACTTACACAATGTTAATATATCAATTATATTTCAATAAAGCTGGGAGGAAAAGAAACTAAATCACATGTGTATGTCAGTCAAGTGTCTAGCATAATATTTGGCACAGGCTAAATGTTCAATAAATATTTGTTTAACAGAAGTAACTTGAAACAACAGACAAATAAGTACGCAGCTTTGGTCACCTTAATACTATCATCTCCACCATTATGACAGGCAGGTTTAGGAAACTATCCACACTACCTTCTCAAATTATCAGTAAGATCTTCCTAGGATGAAAACAAGTCTGGAAAAGTTTTAACCCAAGAACCAAAATTCTATGTAAAAGAATAAGAAACTACCTCCTAGATATGAACTAGCACCACTGAAAAAAACCAGCCTACCAAAACTGGAAAAAAAAAAATTTCCTCATTGGTCTTGATTTGCAATGAGAAAGCTTGAGTCAAATGTGCAGTACAACTCTATCAAGTACACTTCCAACCCCAATTCTCATTCCTTCCAATTTTGTTACCCCACATTGGTTTTGCCATCAATTCCCTCATTTGAGCGCGCGCACGCATACATACACATACACACACACACACACACACACACACACACACACGCGTGCGTGTGCACAATTGCTCTTATATATTTTATAAATTATATATGTTATACACTTATTTATCTTTTAATAACAGACTCAAAGCTTTTGCAAAGCCTTTGCAGGGAATTTAAAAGTGTCTTACCAGCACTTGATATTCCCATCAACATTTAAACATTAATTTATCAAATATTTATTGAGTTGCTACCAGGTGTAAAAGTGTGCTACACAGTGTGGATATAAAGGTAAAAGAGATTCAGCTCCAGATCTCAAGATATGATAACTCAGTGGGGATAAAGACAAGTCTAAAGACCATTACTAGTGCACATTGTTCGGGGGTGGGGGGGTGGGGGGCTGTGACAGTAAAATGGAGGAACAGTGCTGGGAGAGGTGGGAAGGTGCTCTAGTAAAGACGAAGCTAAGAACTAACAAATAAATAGGAATTAGCCAGGCAAAGAGAGCTAAAGATTTCAAGGAAATGCGTACCTATTCAAATGTGTTTCTTGAGAGGTGACTGACTAGCTACAATGAATCAGCAGAATCAGGCCCTGGAATACAGTACAGGCCCTGCACCATGTATTTCACACCCTGACTGTGCAAGCAGACAGTACCACCCTCAGAGAACAGCAAGGAAGTGTTACAGCTCGATACCATGGCATGGTTAACGCACCTACCAAAGGATTCTCTCATTCACAAGGAAATTTCCTAAGGCCCTGAATTAAGATTGGGTCCCAGGTCATCTCCAGAGACAAGGTAGGCAGATGCAGTAGCAGAGATGTGCTGAGAAAGAGGTAGCATTTCTGGATGACACTAACACGTCTAATAGGCTCCTACATAGCACTGGCTGCTTTCTCGACAATACTTTCTACTCACTTTGTATCTAGTTGTAAGGCAGCATGCTACTCTCCTGATAGCTGCTCCTTACCTGTTTGCTTATTTTCCAGGTAAGGGTGTTCATTTTCACCAAATTTCAACTTAAGAAAAATAAGTCCTGAGACAGAAAGAACATTTTCTTCCTGATCTATCTAACCCCAAAGGGAATACCCTGTTTTTGATGCCATAACAGGCCTCCTCATTACTGTCCTTCTTAAGGTCACTTCAGGATACTAGAAGTGACTGCAAAATAATGTTTACAAATCCCCAAGCATCCCCAGAGCGAGACTCTTTTGAGGATGAGTAATATGACAGTAAGGACAGTATAGAAACATTCCTAGGTAACTTCAATATTGAAGAAAAAGTTTCCAGAAACTGCTGGTGCAATGACCAAGGAAATTCTGTTGAGTCAGAACATCACAAGTTCTAGAATTACACACTGGTGAACCCTTAAATCCTATCTTTCATTTGTTTCAAGGGAAAGACTTCACCTTAGCAGAAAAGTCATTTATATAATTATAAATCACATGATATGCAATCATTTTACTATAAAGATGAACGCATTATAAGTAAATGACCAAAATAATGAGCAAGTAAATGAGCCTGTCATTTTATATTCAGATACTTTTCCCTTGAGCCATAGGGGCAAACAGTTTCTCAGACCATCTGTCTTCAAATGGTTTATCTTGCTGTGATGTATACTAAGTTCCAATAAAGGGCAAAAAGAAGGAAATGTTTTTAAGAGACAGCCCAGAAGCATAAATTCTGAAACAATGGTAATAAAAACATTTAGATTTTATATGAAATTTATAGAAAACGATAAATTATGGTTATTAAATCTAAGTTTCATTACAGACCTTAGCAAATAACATCATAGACTCAAATAAAGACAAAAACAGATCACGACCAAGTTAAATCCAGAATACAGCAGTTCAGGGAGTCAGTAAGAGGACTGACTGGCTTGCTGCTTACTACTGCAATACTGCAGGGGTTCTGGAGAACCACTCGTTACCACAAAGAGAGCTGACCACATATAGTATTACAATGGCATCTACCCCGGAGTTTTCTTACCCAGTTTTTATCGTTACAGATCATCAGGACACCCAAGAGTTTTAACAGTGCTAACTCCAAACAATAATAGTCAATAATCAAATTACTTAGGATAAGAAGCCTGAGTCGGCTGACTAGGAAGGGCCGGGTTTGCGGATGGTGGAACTGCTCCTTGGCTGAGAGAAGGCAGCTGCTCTGGGGGAAGACTGTAGCTCTGGAGATGGCTCATCTGGGCATTCCCTGCAACCAGGTAAGCACCACTTTGAGGAGGTCCTGGATACACCTAGGACAGTTTAGGATAATACACATTAGACTGTCTAAGATTTTAACTGGCATGCCAAACTTTCTTCATAGAGGCATTCAATTATAAAGAAGAACAACTGAACCTCAGAAATCTTTTCTTTTTTTAAGTTACTTCTGTTGACAGGCATTCTAAAAAACACTTTTCAGTGAAGCTGGCTTCTTATGATTTTTTTTTTTTAGGTAAACATTACCTAAACTTGTGTTTCTATACAGAAGCAGTAAAGGGACTTATCTTGAAACTTCATACTAATCTCTTTTTCCATAGTTTAAGTGCTTCCCTGAAAGGAATTCCAAAGGATGTTTAAAAAGTATATTTGAATTGCTTTATATCCATAGACTGCACTTGCTTATAGATGCAATTTATATTTCCTAAATTACAGTTTACTGAACATAGAGTTAGCTTACTTTCTAAAGCAGAAGTCAGCCCACTTTTTCATAAAGGTCCAGATAGTAAAATTTTAGGTATCGAGAGCCATATGATCTTCGTCACAACTACTGAAGTAGACTCACACAGAAAACAGCCAGAAACAATGTATAAACAACGAGAATGTCTGTGTTCCAGTTACTATAAAAGTCCAGATGGGAGGCTGGATTTGGACCATGAGCCATTGTTTGCCTACTCTTGCATCTAAAAACTATACTTGTGTTACTAAAGAAGAAAAGATTTCAATGCCCCCAAATCTTAAATACACGTAATGTTCTGGTTTTCTGTAATATTCATTAGATCCTCCCATTTCACATTTGAAAAGAGAACTCCACTGTCTATGCAGTAAGAATCTTATCAGCTGCTAAGACAGTTAAGTCCTAAGAGACTCAGCATAGAATCCAAAAGGTCTTCGTTATAAACACAGCTACTTCGGTCCTCATAAATGCTTTTATTTTTGTACTTTGCAAACTGAAGACGAAGCGTTTTTATGGCTCAAGTGAGTAGGTGTCACCTAGTCCCATGTTACGTAGGCCTGGTTGCTCATTTCCAGGGTTCTGGTCTTTTATTTCAGGGGAAATGGACCATGTTGGAAAAAAGAACAAAAACAATAATAACCTGCACAAAGTTTGTGCCACTCTGCCTGGATATAATGGGAGTCCTTGGCTAATTACTCCCTGTACCCTCAGCTTATTGAGTTTGTGGGAAAGAGGCATTTGAAATAGGTGTGTGGGGTGAATACAAGGAAAGGGCTATGTATTGCGTTACATGTGTTCTCACATAACAGAAGTGGGAAAATCCAGATTAAAGCAGCTCACTGTAAAACTGCAAAGTGTAGATACTCAGAACAATTTAGTCAGAATTAGAAAATTTACTCAAATTAAAAACTGCAGTTAACCAGATAATTACATATGAAGCCTTAAAAATATGCACATGTTCGGGCCTCACTCCTAATATTCTGATCCAATAGGCTGGAGGTGAGGCCAAAATGCATCTGTGTTTTTAAAAAGGCTTGATGAGTGATTCTGATTTATAAAAATACTATTGGTATAACTGGTGTATCATAAATTGTTTTTGTCAAGTAAAAAATTCTTTTTAAACTCTATTTTTACTCTAAACATTCCTTTTAGAAAGCTTCACATTTTACAAAAACACAGCTATTCCAAATAATACAACTATATTGGAGAACCTAAAATTATATACTGTATACTTGAGTTTCTAAAAGCTTACCTGAGAAGCAGCAACACCAGAGGACTGCATATAATACTGCTGTGTCTGTAATTTTGCATACATGGAATACATGGGGTCTTCATTCATTAATTTGGTATATAGTGAAAGTGCCTCCATCACTTTAACATTAAGTTCTGAGAGTTCTGAATGTTTTCTGAAACATAGAATAATTTGAAACATAATTGTTATTAAATGATACAATGTTCTAAATAATAAGACATCGAAATAGCAAAATCAGTGGTCTAAGTAGGCATTATTAAAAATTTAACCTTCTGAGAGACAATATCCTGTATATTAGATCCGACGCAACCAAAACTATTTAAATTTTAGGTATTGTGCCAGGAGAAGTGTAGTTTATCGTACTTGATTTTAATTTGAAATATTCAGGTTTAAATAACAGACAGGTCATTTGGACTCTAGTAATGTTATGTCACTTACTGTAAACATAATTATAATAATTCATCTTTATTTTTTAAAAAGACTAATATAGTAAAAGTCAAATAAATCGTCACTTAAAAAAAAACAAGGGAGAGATGGGTCTAATTCTAATTCCAACATCTAGTGAAAAACAAGTGAATAAGAACTTGTTCTTTTGGCAAATGCAAATAAAAACAACAACCAAAATACAAATTTAAAAACTGAAACAAACAAAAAAAACCCAAATCAAGTAAAATAAAATAAATTTTAAATAAAATAGAATAAAAATAAAATAAATAAAATAAAATAATAAAATAAAGTGGCAGCTATATTCCAGTGTGCAGTTTACAGAGAGCTTCGGGGAAGAAAGTCTACAATATAGAGACAGCACATGTTCTTTTACCTATCGATATCTTCCAGCTTTTCATCAATGAGAGGTCCCATCTGGTGACACATTGCTAAGATGACAAGATTGGAAGAAATATAAGAAAATGCATCAAAAGAAAGCAAATCTCTGATGAATATTTATATAAATTATGAAATATAAGACCTAATTTGAAGTAATAAAAATTATATTAATTAACTTTAGCCCAAAGAACCCAAGATTGAGTTTCCTGGGTATTTATAAAATCAATACGTTAGGTTGATGGTATTGATTTCAAAAACATTAAAATCACAAATCTTATTTTATAACATTCTAAAATGTTCAATAAAATACTTTGGATATTTTGAATAAAATATTTAATATGGACAGAAAAGTGTAAGGTTTGAATTCTACAAAAGGTTTAAATGGTATATAAATGTGAGAAATTGAGTCACAAAAGAGTAAAAAATATTAACATTGTTTGTATCACTCTCAATTTATTTAAATATAAATTATTCTGTTAACAGAACACTAGATATAACCTCTAATTATTCTTTATTTGCAGATAATTAGAAACAAGGTTTACCTTCAAGATGAAGTAACTCTGGAAGATCTGGTTGGTCATCACTGGGATCTGTACTTTGCAACATCTGTAGCAATTGGTCCATTTTATCCTACAGAAATTGAACAGTTAATATAAAAAGTAACACATTATTATGCAACAATATGTTCTCACTTTGTAATTACCTAATAGATAGAGAACTTCTGAAATTCACAGATATGGAGACTCCAAGTTTTGTTTTTATGCATTTCGTTATCTGTGTACTCTCTTCAGTATCGTGTGAAGTCAGAGCCTTGGCAACTCTACCTACTTATTTTTTAAATGGCTAACAGAGATGCTTTTAAATGAGAAGAAATAGAGCCACATTTAAACATGCAATGTGTGAGATCTTCAATCTCTTATGTCATGCTAGTGGATTTCACTGTTTTAAAGCAGCTGTAGCCCTGCCATGCTGACAGGTGTAACCCATCTCTCAAGATGGCATTACGTATGACTAATAACTCAGTTATTACTTCTCTCCCATGGTGAATACAGCAGCTGTTTTAGTAAGGCACAGCTCAGCTATATTACAGCTGTTCTCTTCCTAAGTAGGGCCGTTAAGGACTTAAGTCTACATTTTCTTCCCACCAGTGTTTCAGTTTGTGTTTCTCTATTCTCTTATGTGGGAAAGGCTAGAAGGCATCCAAGATCTATTTCAGATTCTCGTTTTAGGGACCAATAGGATTAATGAAACCATCATTACATAACTCTATCTATACATTATATAACTACATACATATTTACATGTAGGTTTTTAAAAATCAAAATACAGATCTCATGTATAAAAGATTATTACATTACAGTATTATTTGTAACTATTACAAATTACAAACTTTACTACATGCATGATTTTTACACGGTTATGTTCTTAGATATAGGTACATTAGATAAATATTGTAAAAACTACCCATGCAAAGCAAAGTAGTTATTTAAACCAAAGCAAAGTAGTTATTTAAACCAAAATAAAAACTCTGTGTTCTGTACAGAAGAACAGTTTGAGAGATGAATTTATTACTAGAGAGTGAAAGTGACACACTTATATAAAAAACTCTCAAGAGTTTTGTATATTGAAATGGATTTTTCAATGTAAAAGATTAATAATTTCCATTTTAAGTAGTCTAATAAAGAAGGCACATGTAGGAAAAGCGTGCCTACAGCAAAAAAAAGAGGGGTGGGATGGGGTGGTAAAATGAGAGTGAGAGTCAACTATTAAGTGGATTTTTGTTTGTTTATAGAATACTACAACCTATTTGAAATAATCTACTACCAGAAAAATAAGGTTTACATCACTACTCTGACTCAACCTGCATTTTCTTTGGTAATACAACTGACCAAACAACCTACCTGACCCAGGTGGATTCCTTGGCTCCCAGCATAGTCTTCTACAATTTATTTTCCTAAAAGAGCACTCTACAAACTTTCTGCTTCTGGCTCCTCTAAAAGAAGGCTAAAAACCTTTATGTCCCTTCACACATTTTAAAGATGAAAAATCATTTTTCATAAGTTTAAAAAAAATCATTTCCTGAGCATTAAATACTGACATTTTAAAATAAAAGTTACACATTCTTTGAAATACAGCAAAAAATAATAATGAAATTTAAAAAAATCTTACCATAGTGTTTGTAATACCAAAAAACCCCACAAAAAATTATAATCATTCTTAGTATCTAATAATACAATAATTAAATAATGATATATCCATTCTATAAAATATTAAGCAGGAATTTAAAATAATGAGGTACAACTATAAATACTGATATGGTAAGAATGAAACGAGAGAGTTTCAAGGAGAATCTTTGTTTTGTTTATATTGTTCGAATTTGCATAACAAAATACATGCATTAATCAAGTAATCAGTATTTTAAAGACAAGAAAAACATAGCAACTTGCAATACTGAGAATGAACTCCTCTGATGGAGGAAATCACTTACTTCGTCAATAAAGGCTTGTTCCGGCTCTGGCTCTATTGTTTCTACCTGAACATCATCACTAAATTGTACCGTCTTCTTCTCTGTTTTAACTGTAAAACATGTAACATTTATCTTTTCCTTAGAATAAATTTAAAATTCTATTTGAAAGCAATTTATGTTTTAAGAGAGAATGTGAGTTTCTCTTATATCCCCTTCAAGCTGAAATGTTCAATTTAAGGAATAATTAGATTGGAGATTTAAACAATAATGACAGAACATTATTTCATGTCAAGATTTCTTAATTTTCTAAAGATTTCACATTTTCCATAAAAGATACTTTAATAAAAATAAGAGCTACTGTTCTGAAGCAAAGATTAATTACCTACTACACAAGAGAATTTAGTAAATTAGTGAACAAAAAGCAAAGTTTTACAATGGCATAAATGATCTTTGCAATTTAAAATAAATCCTCTTTTTAAGTTACCCATTCTTTCAAAGAAAAAAATCTCATTTGACAGACGATGCTTACTCCAGTGTAGTACATTGCAAAGTTAGCTATATGTTCTCCAGCATGACACTCAGATTTTCCACTAAGAGAACACATTCCGGACTAGCAGAGAATTTGCAAGTGGCTGTGGCAGGGATTTAAATTTTCCCCTAAATCAGTCTGTATTGTTTAGTTACATTATTCTTTGCAATAAAAAAAAGATTATTAAGGGATCTGCAAATGACTGGCCAGAAACATGTACTTCTCTTGATAAGTAAAGCAATCTTTAAAAATCTAGTCAATGTCACATCAGTAGTACACAAAGGATGTGATTAACATAGCAATTATTTTCCAAAATACAGCTTTAAAGAAATGAACTTCCTTTCTGAATTTTCCATCCCTGTATCCATGTGGTCAATTAGTACTCAAAAAATATTAAGAATCAAGATGAAAAGGGGGGTGGGAATAGGAAGATAATACCTATTAAACTATTGAATGTGCTTAATGGGATACATATTATATTTCCTCCAATGAATCTACAATATCCTATGAGATATAGCCATTTCATTTCATAAATGAGGTTAACAGTGGCTTAGAAAGAGTAGAAACTCTTACACAGGTGAAAACTAATGAATGGCAAAGCCCGGATTTCAATGGCAATCTACCTGCCTCTACTAGCCCACACTACTGGAATCTGGCCTGTGATTTTAGTTGCAGAACAAGAAGTTTTATCACTTATGCATTCTGTGTTATGAGATTCCATATAAAATGGAAATAGTTTAATTTCCAATATAAGGAATATATTCATCCCATTCAAGCCACCACAAAGCAAAATTCTGCATACAAAAAATTTTCAGTTGATTTCATTTTCCCATGGGGGAAAAAGAGCCATCTAATACACTTACTGTTGTTTTTTATATCTAGAACTATTGCCAAGCAGAAAGTTGGGATAGCACTGTTTTAGCTGCCACCCCTAAGAAACAGCATGGTAGACTTCACATCCTAACAGCTGATGGTGCCCAAGTAGTTCCTCTTAGGAACTACTACTATGTTCACACACGCACATGGATATGTGTATATTACATGCGTGTATATATATTATCTTGAAATATGTAAAAGATGAAGACCTTGCACAGTATTTTAATGTATCTCCAAAACAAAACCAAGCCAAGCAGGTATTTCTACTTGACACAGTGAAGTGGGCTTCTATGTCCTCATAAAGAATAAGGCTATGAGGATCATGCTAGCACTTGTTTCCCAAGCTTGAGAACTCTAACTCCTTTACATAAGCTCTGATGCATCTGTTTCTCTTTTAAGAAGTCCAGAGTGAAACATAGAATACGCATTTTAATGCTGCAAAGCTATATGATGGGAAAAATATGAGATGGCTGCCAGACCTATATGAGATCCTGGATCTCTTGAACACAAGTCCAAGACATTCTATCCTTTCCAATAGCTGATTTAGGACCAAACAAACAAACCGCAGAAAACAAACAAATAAACCACCACCATCACCCACGTTAAAAAGTTGGCACAGCATGCACTGCCATTTAAACAAGACCCTACAACATGTTTTTTTGACTACAAATGAAAACCACATCCATTTAAGGAATAGATATCAGGCATCTGACTCTTTGAAAGTGACACAAGACAATCTAGCAATAACTAGAAGAGGGCATCATTTTATCAAACATCTGTAATGTCTGGTTTGTTGTTAAAGCCTTCTCTTGAAAGAGTGTTCTCGTGTTTTTAAAGAAAATTATCTCTATTGTTAACATATACGAGAGCTGCCCAGAAAGTATCCAGCCAGGTAATATGAAAAAGAGGCATTCATGGCTGGATTTTCTCCAGCCCTTGTATATCTATATCTATATCTACACCTATATATCATTTATTGTATAAATATTTACATACATAGTCTATGTCCTGGATAAAATTCGGTATTAAGTACCGTTGGAAATAAAAAAATGACTACGACAAAAATCCTTTCTTAAAATTAATGTAAACTAAAAAAGATCGAAGTGTCTTGCATTTTATAATTTTCTTTGATTCCTTCTATCTGGAAATGAGCTGGCATATTCTGCCAGATAACTAAAAGAGCTGTCCAGAAAAATCCAGCGGTAAATGCCTCTATTTTTCATATTACATGGCTGGAGACTTCCCCGATGGCCCTCGTATATACAAAAACTCTTTCAAAATTCTAAATATTTCAATCACTAAAGGAAATCTTTCTAGACTAGAACATTATTTTCTGTTTCCTTACATGGAGAGAGGTTATGACTTAATCTTGATGACTCAAACTCATCATCATGAAAAGTTATTAAAGTACAGTATTACGAAGAAATAGTCAACTGTCTACCAACATTTTAATAGACTACCAGCAGTTACATCTCTTTAAACTACTAGTATGCCTGTCAGTAATATCACTTTTCCTTATTGGCCCCACTTTCTACTTTATTTCTTCTAGTCAGCAGACTTGGAACTCAAACAAAACACTATTTACGTGGTAGTTATGGCTCCTGCTGAATATCTGACATGGGAGCCAGAAAAATCGTATTGTTGCTCAGAAGCCACAGCTTCCAAGTTTGAGGTCTCAACCTTTAAATAGGAAAAATTCTCTATGAGGTTACACTTTCATCAACTGATAATGAAAATACATAATGCATAAATGCCTTTGATACTTCTTAATGTGCATTTTTACAGTGGTATGTGCATGCATGTGTGACTCTCGTTTTAAGAAAGTCCATAGTCTGTTTAAAGATAATCTTAGTAGATAGACAATTGAAATTCTTAGATGATTTCTGGTAAATAATCTACTGACCAGGAAGCTACATTTTTAATAAACACCTTAGAGGCACTAACATTTGCGAGTCCTTGCTCTAGAAAGATGAATTTACTCAACTTTCCTTTAAGCAGTGGATTATGGATTATCACCCACCGAAAGCGGAAAATACTCACTCATTTCTGGTTCAGCAGTAAGATCTGCAGTCACAAAATTAGAGGGAAATAACCCCATGCCCTGATGGGTTTCACCTTTCCACCAGTTGGGATCACTACAAGGAATAAAAAAAAATGCTTTAGTATAATAAAGATTTTTTATTTCTACAAATATTTACCTTTTACAATGTTTAACTTACATTATTACCAGATTTGAATCCCCCAACAATCCAGTGAAGGAGGGAAAGTATAATCATTATAAATAAGAGATGAGGCCTCAGAAAAAGTAAGATGCAATTAAAAACATACTCTTTTTATCTTTTGAAAGGCCGGTGAACACTTTTGAGGATCTAATATAAGCTTCTTAACTCTCTCCCAAAAAAAGGTCCTCACAATTAAAAATTGTCAACTTCAGGTGGTTAAATGGCTCCAGAGTAAGAATCCTTTGTAATAAGATATATGGTAGCTCTTAATCCAGATTTCATTCCTAAATCAGCACTCTGTCTTGTACACATTAGCAAATTTTTCCCATGAGAACAAATAGGACAGATAACACTTTTTATAGCATAAAAACATACACAGAAGTACTATGTTACATATGTTCATATGAATGTTCAACTTAATATTACCATCACCTGTCATCAAGAACTGTAATAATTTCTCCAGCTTTAAAAGTAAGTTCATTATCTTCAGCAGCTTCAAAGTCATATATCGCACGCACTTTCCGCCCTTCATGATGGTGGTTAGTTAAGAGACTGGATGTACTTGGATACAAAGTGGAAAGGGTGGTTGACTGCTGCCTTTGTTCCTTCAGGGACAACTCAATGGCTATAAAATAATGGGTTTTAAAAGACCCAAAATGTTAATATATCCATTAATCCAAAGAAGTACAAAAAGGTTTCTGAAGGTAAAACGTATACTTCTTTCAATGGCATAGCTGGCAACTAAAACATATCTTGATATAATATATCGAATAAAAACCATCTCACCAATTTTATTCATGGATTCACAACTGAAAGTTTAAAAAATAACAAAAAAAAGTTGAACAACATGATGACTGTTTTTACTAAACACACACAATTTAAATTATTCTGGGTAATAAAACAATATAAACTTTCAGACCAATGTTTTTAAAATTTAGCTGAAAATATATTTTCTTTTATCTTTTCAATGTACTTCCACAGCTTAAGTTCCCAAAATGATCTTCATAATCACCTGGGACGTCAAAGAGGCCTAAGCCTTTCTGAAGACTAAAGAAACCAGAGCTTCAAAGGTAGTATCTACGAACCTGTATTTGATTGCTCCAAAGGTAATTCTTATGTAATCAGTTTGAGAATTGGAATTTAGAAATAACTACAGTAAAGTCTCACCTAACAAATCCCCCAAAATAGATTTCAAATTTTTCTCCTCTACCTTCTCAGTGTGGGCTAACACCATGTGTCACTCAGGTCCTGCAATGTAATCTTAATAGACTGATTACCCGGCTTTTGACTCAACCCAAAACTTTAAAACTATCCTAAGAAAATATAAGAAAATACCTTTTAGGACAGTGGGGTAAGGAAAAATACCCTAAGACATAAAAAAGCAAAAGTAACAGAAAAGCAAAAATTTTGACTACATCAAAAATTAAAACTTGTTTGATAAAACACACCATTATAAAAGTTAAAATATAAACCAAAAACCAAAGGTGGATATCTATAATAAATATAATACTCAAAAGATTAGCATCCAAAATAAAACTTTTTAAAGGTAAAAGAGGTTGAATACACGGTGATGAAAGGAAATTTGATTTTGGGTGGTAAATACGTAATGCAATATACAGATGATACAGTATAGAATTGTACACTTGAAACCCCTATAATTTTATTAACCAATGTCACCCAATAAACTTAATAAAATTTAAAAAATAAAACTTCCTACATATCATTAATTAAAGAAAACAGAAAAAAGAGAGAAAAACAGCTAATAAAGATACAAAACTGAACTCAACCTCTGTAGTAATCAAAGAAATAAAAATTAAATTGAACACTATTTTGAACCTATTAGATTCAGTAACAAATGTCAGGGTATTAAAAACAACAATAATAATAGCTTTCATACATTCCTGATGGCAGAGCAAATAACACAACTATTCAGCAAAGCTGAAGAAGTACATACCTATCCCATGAGCCAATAACACCACACTTAGTCACACAAAATAGTCATGTATGTATACATATATACACGCACAAGAGAACATGGACAATGATACTCAATGCAGCATACTTGTCACAGTAAAAAACAAAAAATCAGAAAACCCAAATATCCATCAGTAGGAGGATAAATTATAGTATACATTAGTACATTAGAATATTATACAGCAGTTAAAACAAATGAACTTGACTTATTTCATCATTATTAGATCTCAAACATACTTTTCTTAAAAAAAAAAAACAACAAACAAGTTGTAGAAGGTACCCATCGTTTATGGATATACAGTGTAGTAAAAATATAAAAAAACAGACTGAAAGGACACATGATAGCAGTTGCCTTGGAAGAGGAGAAAAAAATGATACTGAGGAGGGGTATAAAGTAGATTTCAGCTTTAGCTATAAAGTCCTATTTCTTTTATTTTT
>PVJL010012368.1:0-37607 GCA_004026885.1 Lyroderma lyra | reverse complement strand
CACGGGGGGAGCTGGGGTTTAACAGAATTTGGGAACCAGCCTCTAAACACTTTGAGTGGTAGGAGGGCTGAGTGAGGACTCTGAACTTCAGAGATGACCCCTCACCTCCAGACCCCATAGAGACCCACAGCGCAGGCACATGGTTCCTACACAGGGCTGCAGTTCCCAGTTCAGCCCACAGGAAAGTGACCCAGCTATCTTAGGTCAGGCCCACAGCTTTGGACTTATGGTGCATGCACTTGCTTGTGCGCCCCTGGGTTCTAAAAGCAGTGTGAGCCCATAAACAGCTAGATACTGAATCAGGGTTGGGAAGAAAGAAAGGCGGATTTTACAGCATTCATCCGAGCCAGCAGTAAAAGCATCGGACTACATCACCCAGCTCACCTAGCATAGGGCAGAAGGCGGAGCTGCCCTCGGAGCACATTTTTGTTCGCCTGTGCCTGGGATATATGCACATTGCCTCCAAATGCAGCAGGAGATCAGGAATAAGGAATAAACAGCCCCCCTCTCTCCCAAAACTTGACCACAGTACCAACTAGTGCCTGCCGTACAGCAAGACACCACAAAAGTAAAAATCTGGGCACTGAACATAAAGCCCGCATGTCAAAGAGGAAGAACCCAGCAGACAGGATGAATTCCTTAAAAACTAAAAGTCCTCTGAAAGAACAGGAATTTCATCCTGAAAACAGCATCTTAGACCTGGAAGTGTCTGATTTAAGTGACAGATAATTTAAAGTAGCCATTCTAAAGGCTCTGAAAGAAATGAAATTATACTGACAAAAATCATAGCTGACATAAATAACATAAAAAATATATGAACGACATAAAAAAGGAACTCCATGAACAAAAAGTACAATTTAACAAAGAAATTCAAAACATAAGAAAGATTGAGATGGAAACACGGGAAATAAATGATACGATAAAAGAAACGAGAAATAAAATAACTGCTATAGGAAACAGGGCCAACCAGATGGAGGAAAGAATAAGTGACATCAAAGATCAGAACATGGAAACAGCTCAAAAAGGGGAAGAAAGGGAATATAGAACCAAAAGGATTAAAAGAACTCTGCAAGATCTATGTGACTCCATGAGAAACCATCAGGATAATAAGAATAGAAGAAGGGACAGAAATTCTACAGAGAGCATACTCAAACAAATAGTAGATGAGAAATTTGCAAACCTATGGAAATATCTGGAATCCCAAGTTCAAGAACAAAACTGGTCCCCTAGATATCTGGACCCTAGCAGATCTTCTCCAAGACACATGGTACTAAAGATGTCCAAAAGTAAAGGCGAAGAGACAATTCTCAAGGCACTCAGAGAAAAAAGAACTATAACCTTAAAGGAAAACCCATCAGGCTGGCATCATATTTCTCAGCAGAAACTCTGCAAGCCAAGAGGGAGTGGAATTCAATATTCAAAAATTTAAAAGAGAGAAATTTCTAGCCAAGAATAGATTATCAAGCAAAAATATCTTTTAGATATGAAGGTGCAATAAAGACCTTCTCAGACACACAGAAGCTGAGGGAATTTGCCAACACAAGGCCAGCACTCCAAGAAATACTGAAGGAGGCTCTTCAAACTGAAACAAAGCAAAGTCTTATGTACCACAATGTTCATTGCAGTGCTGTTCACAGAGGCCAAAACACCAAAGTGCCCTGCGACAGATGACTGGATAAAGAAGCTGTGGTACATATACACAATGAAATATTACTCAGCTATAAGAAAAGATGAAATATTGCCATTTGCAATAAAAGGGATGGTCCTGGAGATCATCATGCTTAGTGAAATAAACCAGTGAGAAAAAACAAAGAACTGTATGACTTCACTCATATGCAGAATATAAAACTGAAAACAAAGAAAAAAAACTGAACAAACAAATAAATACCCATGGACAAAATTAATAATTTAATGTTTATTTGGGGATGAGTGGGTTGGGGTGGGGAGAATGGGGATGAGTGTGGGAGACAAGGGAGTGGGAGCTAAATATATGGTGATGGAAAGAGAAGACACGTTAGGTGGTGAACTTCTTTTTTTAATTCATTTTTATTGTTAGACTTATTGGGGTGACAACTGTTAGCAAGGATTACATAGGTTTCAGGCATACAATTCTACAGTGCATTGTCGACTTGATGTATAATAAGTTACAACAAGTTGACAATGCACTGTGGAGTTGTATGCCTGAAACCTATGTAATCCTTGGTAACAGATGTCACCCCAAAAAGTCTAACAATAAAAATGAATTAAAAAAATTAAAAATGAAAATACCTTGAAAATGAAAATTAACTAGCAGTTCCACTTCTGGGTATGTATCCAAAAAATTCAAAACAGTAATTCTAAAAATATATGCACCCCCATGTTTATTGCAACATTATTCACAATACCCAATATATAAAAGCAATGTAAATGTCAATCAATAAACAACTCTATAAAGAAAATGTGGTAAACTTACACAATAGTGTAATACTTAACCAGAAAGAAGAATATAATCGAACCATTTACAGTAACATAGATAAAAGCAGAAGTTATGCTAAGCAAAATAAATCAGACTGAGAAAGACAAATACCACGTGATCTGACTTTTATACAATATCTAAAGAAAAGAATAAACAAAAATACTAAATAGAAATAGACTCTAACTGAAACAGTCAGTTAAGAGGGAAGATAAGAGAATGGGAGTGAATCATGAAGGGATGGAGAAATGCAAGTCGGTAGGCACATAGAAGTAAGGTATAGTATGGGGAATAGAGGAAATATTAGAAAATACATGGTGTCAAGTTGACATGTAACCTATTGGGGGAAGCACTTTATAAATCATATAGATTACTACCCATTGTGTTGTACATATAAAAGTAATTTGGGAAATAAAGCTGTTGCACTTATCACTATATAAGAACTCTAACTGTCTAAGCATTATATTGTCTTATATGTATGCAACTAATAGAAAAAGAAACACTCAGAAAATACAGAGTAAATAGAGTGTGGACGAAGTACACTTCTATGAATAAAGTCTATCATCCAAAAATTAAAAAAGAGGGAGCCACTGAGAATATAAGAGGGCACTCAGGTCACCAGGGCATTATCAGGAACCACAGACCACAATACCAAACCCAAAACAGACACATATATAGATTAAGGTCTCATTTTCTGTTTTAATCTAGGTCTTTTCTTCCATCTAACAGTTGTTTAAAAAAAAAAAAACACTCCATCATCATGATTGAAATAACTGACAGACTAGCACAGGTTAGTAGCAAAGAGCAGTTTCAAGTGCCAACCTGTCCCCACCCAGCCTTACAGTGGCGTGTTTAAATGGAGAAGAAAGGCCCCAGATGGTTACAGTCATTGTCCAAGGACCATGCACATAGCACCAATTTCTGTAGGCTGTCTTCAGAGAGTAGAAGCTCCTATTCAAAGTATTTTCTGATGTTAAGTCTAAGGATGGCTTCTACACACACCCTTAGAGAATGAGATGGTATTATGTTTCTACACTACTGAGGTCTAGGGAGATCAGAGAATGTCTCTAAAGTGAGTTAAAATGGCTTCAGACTGGCTTAGGGATGTTGCTGCGATCAGGGAGTGAGAACAGCTGAGTGTCCTTGTGTTGGGCAAGAGCTGTTGTGGTCTGACTCTCTCACCATTGGAAATAAGGCAATCACCCATCATTTTCTATTGCCCTGTCCAAAAGTGGAGCAGATGTGCAGGAAGGAGGTGTGAAATATGAAAGCTGTGAACAGTCAATCATGAAACACTGGAGTAAGACTTCTTTTTATATTTAACAATGGAAATAACCAGGAGTAAAGAGAAATATTCATTTTTGTTAGGTGGACAACAATCAGGAACTTTCAGTAGGCAGATAAGAACAAACTAAGAATTACAGAGAGATCTTGGCCTGACACATTGAGTAAAAGTTTTACATGATCTTAAATCCTATTCTGGCTAGATGACCATGGTTCAACTTTCTGCTTTAAAGAATTGCAACTTCTAGACAATTTCTGAGAATCCTGACTTAGATGTCTTCCCCTGAAGCAGCCCTCAAAAGAGTATAATTCTGAACAACACATTGGTTTTAAGATGGAAACCCATAATTTACTCTAAATTTTCACTGTGGCCCATGTTGTCAATGCACATGATAAGGTCCCTTCAGTCAACTTCAAAAGCCATTTTCCCCTTATATCTCTATCAAGAGATACATCTACTAATTGTATACCATGAAGAGGGTATTTGGGATGAAATGGTGAGAAGAAAGTCCAAATCTTTGAGAGGGTTGTAACACGTGCCTAACATAATAATTCATTTTTTGTCAATTGACTTGACAATTAATGTTCAAATACAGGACCAAAGATTAATTTGAAATTACTGTAGAAGTCTTTTTATGAAATTAACATTTAACTCAGTACACTGTGAAAATGAGATTACCCTGTATAATGTGTGGATGGGCCCTAACCAACCTTTGAAGTTCAAAATATGAAAAAGTGTTTGCCCTATTTTCCAATAGCCTTGGAACTGAAACATTAACATTATCTTTCAAACTGCCTTCCAATAAATTCTGAATAATAAGCTTCTGCTGGGTCTCCAGGTGGATGACTCACCCTTCAGATTTAAGGACATGCATAGTTTGTAAAGGTACAGCTCAGGTGATGTCTGCAGATGTAGATCAGGGCCTGTCAGGATGAGACCTTGGACATCATGTGTCAAGGCACCATGGGGGCCAAAAAATTTTTACTTCTCTTAACTCAACCTATAATAACAGCTTTGTCACTGTTGTGACATATAATTAGGAATGTAAGTTATGATCTGTTGTGAAAGTTCAGGTGCAACTAAATAATGCCACCCTTGAGAACACAGCATCAATTTTAGTGAAACTGGTTCCTATCATAAATGTCAGCTTTCTGGAAAGTTGATGGGCCTCATGGGAAAAATTGCACAGCCCCTAAGTCTCCAGGAAATCTGCCAGTGTCCTATCAAGATAAAGCTGTGTTTATTTTTGTGGCCATGAGAAAAAGAATTCAGGGGTGCATATGGATGTGCAAAGAAAACCAGTTTCAAGGAACTGAAAGAAAGAACAACCTTTCTTGCTGGGTACCTGGCAGGGATTGAACAAAGAAATGCTCAGTAGTCACTGAGCACAAGGTCCCAGTGTGCAAGAGAGAAAAAGGATTCACCTATGTGAGCCTCAGAGTTGTCCTTTCTGCCATATTTCTCCTAAATCATTTTGTCATGTTTACATACCTCTCAGATCCACATTTCAGGGGCAGGTTGGTTTTCATGTACCCTTGACCCTCACAAATACACTAAGTTGAAACAGGTGTAATCTGGAATTTTACCTCTTCCATGTGCAGTTTGAGGGGCTCTGTTAGCTTTGTTTCCTGTCAACAGGCATCTCTCTTCACCTCCTATTTCTTCTCCTCCTTCTGCTTCCAGGGACAAAAAAGAGACTGTTACAGATGACTAGTAACATTTCTTATGGACATTATTACTATCGTTAACTAACTCACCTTAATTGCTTGTCATTAAATGTCTTACTTTTCATTTCAATTAAAAATTAAATTAATTAGCAATGTATTGATTTATTATACGTGGGTTTGTTGACTGCCTTCTGCGTGTCATGCATTCTATTTCATGATTTGAGAAACAAAACCAGAACCACCTTCTCACAAGCAACTAAATATTTTAAGACTTTTTTTGTGAGACTCACTGGGTTCAAATTTATTAACAAGAATTGTATAGGTTCCAGGTGTACAATTTTACAGTACATCACCTATGTGTTGCATTATGTGTTCACCACCTAGTGCAGCTCTCTTTCCATCACCATATATTTGATTCTCTCTCCTCTCCCATTTCTCCCTCATCTTTCACTCCCTATTTTCTTACCTTCAGTTAACCACTAAACCATTGACTATGTCCATGAGTTTTGTTTCCTTGTTGCTTTCAGTTTTATATTCCAAATATGAGTGAAATCATGCACTTCTTGGTTTTTTCTCTCTGCTTCACTTTGCTTAGCTTGTTGTTCTCTAGGTTCGTCTATTTTTTTTGCAAATGGCAGTATTTTATATTTTCTTACAGCAGAACAATATGCCATGTGTGTGTGTATGTGTGTGTGTGTTATCCCCTGATGAAATGTCCTATCTGGCCTCCATTATGGTACTCCCTTCCTTGAGGCAAAGCTACAAAATATTGCCCATACTAACCATGATGCAGAAAATCATTCCCTGATCAATTGGTTAATGGCAGCAGCCTGAATGGTTTAGGCAGATGCCAGTGAATTGCCTGAGACTGTGAGCAACTGGCCCACATACTCAGACCTAGTGCAAATTATTCGGGAGATGGGCATGTGACAGATGATGTTTTGGGTATGCTGCAATAACCCTGATGAGGAAGTTTTCACCACTAGGATGAACGACCTCATCTTAGCTTCAGGACGCCTGAGAGCTTTTGAGACTATGGCAGCTATTTTGGATCCCTATGTAGATCAGGAGGTACATGAAATAACAGCCACCTTAGCTTGATTGGGGGATGCAGAAGTGAAGAAAAGAAAAAAGGCAGCCAGGTGAGACCGCTACAGGGCCCCAAGTTACCCCCACCCAAAAAAATGCCCAAAGAATAAAGAGACTCAAAAGGGTGGCATTCAGCCTGCAGTGAGAGTGAGCCAAAAATAGATGTGGTTTGATCAATTAGCTGCAGGAGTCTCCACAGAGAAAATAGAGCATCAGCCTACAGGAGTGCTACTGGTTCTGTGGAAGTAGTTGAAACCAGATCAGCAGTTTACTCCACTGTCAGGTGTTACACTCTCAATTCGGGAGTTGGAGCTGACTGATATTTACCCAGACTAGGGGTCTGGCTGAAGTACCTGGCTGAGGGAGGAATTGATGAACCAGAGACCACATGTTGAACTTGCTATTTACTGGTACCCCCATAGTAGCAGTGTTACTAGGCCTTGTGGACACTGGAGCCAATATAACTTTGCTGTATGAAAATCTGGATTGCTTTAATGATCCTATGGTCACCATGGAGCGACATGGAGGCTGGATAACACGGGTCAAACAAGCAGTTGTTACCCTGAGCATAGGGTGATTGCCTCCACAAGACTATAAAGTCTATGTCTCCCCTGTAGCAGAATATATTCTACGGGTGGATATGCTGCAAGAATTGGCGATCTCGACCATGATGGGATAATTTTGCCTGCAAATATGAGTGTTAAAGACTATTGTTCATGGACATTCCCTTCATGCCCCCTGGGTATTGTTTCAAGCAACCTGTGTTGTGCATACAAAGCAATGTTGGCTACCAGGGGGGCTTGAAGAGATTGGTCATACCATTCTCAAGCTTGAAGAAGCCCAGAGAATTTGCCCAAGCTAATGGCACACAATAGTGTCCTGTCCTGGACACATAATTTTGCTCAGGTGCATAATGTTTTCCACTGCTGGATCTGCATGGAAATACCGGTGGATGCAGCTTAGGGACTTTCTTGCTGGTTTCAACTGGCTTCCCTAAAGAACTGGACATGGCTACATACATGGAACAGCACTGCTGAATGGAACCAACATCACTGGGCAGTGGACAATTTGCTCTGCAAAGACCACAATAACCAGCACCCTCTGTTTGGTTCTGCAATGAATAATGGGTGGGGTTGGGTGTTGGGGGGAACATATGAAACTATGGGAACAAGTTCCATTATGTATAGAACAACATCTCTCAGCTGATAATCACATTGCTGGTTGGGTGCCCCCACATTTGTGTCAAAATGTTACCCATGTGCTGACCCCTTGCACTTGGTGGAATGGAGCCAGATACGCTGACATTCATCCCACAGATATTTTTCCAGCTGGATACCTCTGGGTTTGTGGACACTATGGATGGCCTTATTTACCTGCAACTTGGACTAGCCAATGTACATGGGGTTGCCCTTACATTGCGGTCAAGTAATGGTGACCCTCCCTCAATTGCCTACTAATTGGGATGCTGTGTATCACCGCTGTCATCGCCAATGTAGAGCCATTTGGTGCTTCTACCCTTTTGACCTGGCCCTTCTCAGAGCTGCTGTTATACATGTAGAATTACAAGTAGAAACTTTAGCAGTGCACACAGCTCAAGCCTTGAATGCTACTAAGCAGGCCTTAAGCCTGTTATTATATAAAACAGCCCAAATGCATAAAGTTGTGCTGCAAAATCAGATGGCTTTAGATTTATTGACAGCATCCCAAGGTCGGACCTGTGCTATTTTACATGTGAAATGTTGTGTATGTATCCCAGATAACGCTGGTCAAGATGAACATGTAGGTACAAGCCATTGCCTCCTCCATAGAAGACCCATTTACCTCTTGGTGGAACTCCTTAGGATCCACCTGGCGGTGGCTACTAATGAACCTAGCGATTATTGCTAGCAGTCTTGTCATCTTTTGTTGTGCCCTATATCGCTGCTGTAGGCTGTGGTCTCAAGGATATATAATATGGGCAAAGTCCCATGCAGTGGCCTTGTAGGGGTGGACTGTCAGTCCCCAAAGGGTTAAAGCCAAGCCTGCTGTAAAGAATTATAGCCAGGCCCACTATAAAGGGTTAAATCCAGGCCTGCTGCCCAGAGTTGACCTTGGTATAATCAGTCCATGTCTGGTGTTGAGGAATTCCTGGAGTTGACATTTACTCGCATGTACTGCCTTATGTAACCATGAAAATTCAAACAACTGCTACTGGGCAGATGTGGCAATATGCCACTTTTGTTGAATGCATATGTGTATATATGTGTGTATATATATATATATATATATATATGTGTGTGTGTGTGTGTGTGTGTGTGTGTGTGTGTATAGTCCCAGGTGTGCAATAAAGTGGCTTGCTTGCTGGTGTGTTCATGGTTGCTTCATGTCAGCTCTGCATGTGTTTTTTCAACTGGGTGTACCACTGCTGAACCTGCCCTGCCTGGAAACCTTGGCAATGATACTATTACAAGATGTAGACTAGAACATGAGAATATAGTCAATAATGTTGCAGTAACTGTGTGTGGCATGAAATGCATACTAAATTTGTTTGGGTGATGGGAGGAGGCTAAGAGGGATGGCTAATAGGAAGAAATAAAAATGTATAAATTTATAGTCACAGAATAGTCAGAGGGATGTAAAATTCAGTTTAAGACATATAGTCAACATTGTAATAACTATGTTTACTATTACAGTGTATCCAGATACATCAAATGAGGACTTAGTAAGTTATATAAGTAACTCATCTCCATGCTATGCACCTGAAACGGTTATATTTTATTTTAAAATGTAATCAAAAATAGAAATTCTCAAAAGGAAAATAAAAGTGTTTAGTATCTGAAAAAAAAAGAAAAAAAACAAACACACCTGCCATCAGAATATATAGGGTGTAAGAAGGTTAAGTAGACTTTATTTTGTCTCTCCTGAGAGGCTCATATAAGCCTCTATTTTCATTGTTTTCAGCTTCTAGGTTATGAATCTGGCAGAGTTTCACCTGAAGTGCAGATCAGTAAATATGCAAACTCAAATGGAAAACTGCTAATTTTAACCCAGGGCATAGCCTCCACAGGGGGGTGTCACTCACCACTCAGTAAAATTTCAACGCTCTCTTTTTCTGTTATTTTACAAGATAACCTCTGCCATCTTTCTGGCCATTCCTATGGGTGTACATTGAGGTCAACCTCAGGCCTGGAATTGAAGTCCTAGAAGAGAATGGCATAGGGGAGACCTCAATCTGAGTTCTCCTCTCTCACAAAGGTGTCTTCACCAAAGAGCGGCTGGTGATGTCTTGGGCAGAAGTGAAAGGACTTGGGGAGTCTTTGAGGATCTTCTACAATGGTTCTGTGGGCAGTTTACAAGCAGGTGAATCAAGTGGCTGTGCCACATGCCCAGTAGAAGCCTGAAGCTTGTGAAAAGGACCTAGCCTGGTGACTTAGATGCCAGCTACAGCCATTCTTTCTTAGACCATATCACTATCTTCATGGATAACTTTATCAGCATCAACTTTTTACAGTGGAAAAACATGAAGGCTTCAGACACAGCCATGCGTTACTGTGCAAGAAACACAGTGAGATGAATCATGTCCTCAGAGCACCAAAACTCACCACAGGCTGCAAAGAGCACCTGAAAGCATGCCCCTGGGACTCTCATGCATACACAAGTGGAGGAAGAACCATCAGCTGTCTGAGAGCAAAAGATAAATGATATGGAAAGGACCTCTTCCCTTATGAAACAAGAAAAACACCTCTTGGGTTCTGCTGAAATGCTGTCACTGTCCATAGAACACACCTTGTTCTCTGCCAGGTAGCCCTGGAGTATCTGTTGCTTTTTCCAATAACAGCTTTTCATTGGAATAACAGTAGAAAATCTCAGGTTTCCCCCATCACCCTTATGGTCTTTTCTCACACTCCATCTTCCCAAACTTTACTTTCACATTAAATAATTTTTGTCTGTTTTTTTTTCCAGGACATAGAAGTTCTTCACTCACAATGAACTTATTTTTGCTTGTAGCATATTATTGATATAGTTACTCTGATAAAAGTAATTTCATAATTACTTAAAGTTAAATAAAAAGGACCCTATGAAGGAATACATTTCACATGGAATTATATTTACAACAAGGATGACATAAAAATTATTTAATGGTCATACCTTTAAGGACAGAAGAAAGTTATGAAAAATGCATTTTTGGTAGATTTATCAGTGTGCAAATAATATAGAATGAACTTCCACAAACCACAGTGGTGCAGTCTACTGCTATAACTGCATGTGCTGTAACCTTAAAAGACTGGCAGATTGACAGTTTTGTTTGCATCACCATCACCACACACGTGTGTATTGTGTCACATTAGAACATTGCAATGGCTATGGATTATTTACAGTAGTAACCTGTGTCATGTAAACACACCTTCCCACAAAAAAGGGCATTACCCCCATGCCACGTTCTTTGTATTCACCCAATTTCACCCTGAGTGACTTTTTCCCCCTGATTAAAATATTCATCTGGATGCAAAAAAGGTGAAACAAAAAGTTGCAGAGTCAGTAAATGGCATCATAACAAATAGGCTTGAAAACTGTTTTTAGTAGTGTCATAAGTGTCTCTTTAGGAGTATTACATCAAAGGTAGAGAGCTTGAAAGCTGACCGAAGTTTGAATATGTAAGAAAGAACATAGAATTTATAAAAATAAATTCTGTGTTTACTGTGTCACCTTGTATATCTCTAAAGTAGTATAGTGTGAGTTTTAAAAAAATTGATATGTTATGCAGGGGCCCAGGACTCTTTTACTACAGGGCCAAGCCCAGGGCAGGGACAGGAGGTGGTTGGGGAAGGAGAGATTTTTTAAGGTAACAGTGTCTCTTCCTCAGAACCAATATGCACTTGGGCCCCTTCTGACATAACTGATGTGATTTGTGAGGGTGCCCTGGATATTCATTAGGATGATTTATAAAAAGTATTTGCATAGAGAGCCGCTGATTAATATATAAGCTTCAGTAGTGTGGAGGTTCCTCAGAAAATTGGGAATGGAGCTAACATTTGACCCAGCAATCCCCCTTCTGGGATCTACCCAAAAGACTTGAAAACCTTTGTCCACAAAGACTAATGCACCCCAATGTTCATGGCAGCACTGTTCACAGTGGCCAAAACATGGAAACAACCAAAGTGCCCTGCGACAGATGACTGGATAAAGAAGCTGTGGTATATATACACAATGGAATATTACTCAGCTGTAAGAAAAAATGAAATATTGTCATTTGTAAGAAATAATGAAATATTGTCATTTCATGCTTAGTGAAATAAGCTAGACAGAAAAAACAAGGAACTGTATGACTTCACTCATATGCGGAATATAAAACTGAAAGCAACAAAGAGAAAAGAAGTGAAGAAACAAACAAACACCTATGGACACAATCAATAGTTCAGTATTTATTTGGGAATGAGTGAGTTAGGGAGGGGAGAAAGGGGAGGGGGTGGGAGAGGAGGGAGGGGAAGCTAAATATAAGGTGATGGAAAGAGAACTCACACTGGGTGGTGAACTTATTATACATCAAGTTGACAATGCACTGTAGAATTGTATTCCTGAAACCTATGTAATCCTTGCTAACAGATGTCACCCCAATAAGTCTAACAATAAAAATGAAAAAAAAAAATAGCTTCACACAGTGAAAAATGAAAAAAAAAAAGATCTTCAAGGCTGCCCATGTTTTCTATTTGGTCATATAAAAGTGGTCATAGTGCATAAATTAAATCAAATAGGGACTTGGGCACAAGTGTGCTGTATTTTAGCACCATATTTATAGAAAAGCTCAACTCATTATATTACTTACCATCAAATTATGGTTATAAAACCAAATACAGATCAGGGTAGAGACAATCATGGATTTTTAATGTTAGGAGTTTTGGAAAGCATTTGAATAAAAAATTGATTTTTAATAATATTTAACTTAAATATATGAAATTACAAATTTATTTTTATGTCCAATAAAATTGTGCTCCCTTATTGACAATGTCTCCCATCACCCAAGTGCTTCCTGATCACAGAATCACACAGTGCATGTGTTCAAGTAAATATACACTGAGACAGGACATGTAGGACTAGAGTGTCCTTATTGAGTCTCTGTACCAGTATTAGGAACAGGCAGACCCACATGCAAATTTCTCTTCAAGCTGCAGGGTAAAATCATGTCTTGGACTTTGAAACTTCACATCTCTCTCTTCACACAGGGCTGAGTTGTCTGGAGAAGAAACAGCTGTGGTATATGTGAAGATGAGACTGTTAGGTCTACTATTGTGCCTGGTGACAACTCCCCAGGATGAGTGTCTCAGATTTCAGGCACAGATTTATAAAAGGGCTGTGCCTGAATGTGGGTAATGGAGACTGATTTTGTCCTGGTGTCCTGTCTTAGGTGGAACTACAGGAGTAAGGCATGAAGCTAGTGATGACCTTTTAGACCCTGTCTCTACCCTGATCTGTATTTGGTTACTCCATCACCAGTGGTTACTATTGGCATTAGATCTGCCAACCCCAAGGAAGAGATGGGAATGATTTTGCCCTGGTGTCCTGTCTTAGGTGGAACTACAGGAGTAAGGCATGAGGCTAGTGATGACCTTTTAGACCCTGTCTCTACCCTGATCTGTATTTAGTTACTCCATCACCAGTGGTTACTATTGGCATTAGATCTGCCAACCCCCAAGGAAGAGATGGAAATGAATGGGATGCATTTCTTATAATGGGAACACACACTCCAGCCCATCACTCAAAATTTGCATCTTTGTTTTCAGAGAAGTGTTCAAGAACAAGTTGTCCTTGCAGGTGAACATTGTTTTTACAGAAAACAGAACCATGTATTACTGTGTGAGAGACAGAGTAAGAGAAATTCAATGTGAGCCAACATACAAACCACCCTATACGGTGATAGAAGAAGCTGGAGTTTAGGGCAAACTCAAATCTTTGAAGCGTCGCTCAGGACTTTCAAATTGAATTCATGACTAATCAGGGTGCACTCAGGGTAAAAAGAGTGCAATAAGGTACTGCCTGATACTGATCAGAACTATAAAATAGTGCTTAAGGCTTTTCATGGGGCACTCAGGACAAACCAGGGGACACTCAAATCAACAGGAAGCACCTAGAACCACCAAAGATCTCTCAACACCACCAGGTGGCACTCAGGAAACACCACGGGGTTATGAGGATCTCAGAGGATGTGGAGGACAACCAAGGGCTGCTCAGGACACATAAAGCACAGATACTGAGGAAAACCTTAGAAACAGAGTCAGTGAAGTAAAGAAAAGTCTTCCTAGGGAAAGCAGGGATTTTCTTTTGAACCTTTTATTTATCTCCAGGGACAATGTTTTATCTCTTCTTCATCGCTGTATTTGGTTTTATTTTCAGTTGAGAGGACACATGAAGAGAATTTTGTATGTTTTCAGAAAACATAACACAAGTTAACAGGAAGGGCTATTACTAAGACGGGGACTTATAGACAACTTTAACTTCTTGCCTTCAGGATTGGTGGTTTTGACTGTGTTCTACCAATTTGGAAGTATTAGTGCCAAGTGGACTTTCCTTTGTGAAACTCTGGGCTGCTCTATATGGCATCTTTTGTGGACTCCCAATGCTTTCTTTTCTAAATTGTGGGGAATTGTATATGTCTCGCACAGGTTGATGGTGTTTTGAAATCTGAGCACCAGCCCAGAAGCCTCTATAGCCTGAACTCAGATTATGTGTACCTCCCTTAGCAAAGAAGATGGAATACAGGCTCAGGTCTGCTCTGGAATAGACTTTAATTATATTCAGTCCACATTGCCAATGGTTGTTGGTCATTCCAAACTAGCACTGTTCATTAGAATAAACAGTGGAGAAGGAGGAAAAAGTTCATGTCATGAGAAGATATTATTAAGACATCATTGACCTTAAGTGCTATTATTTACAGATTCCCTGACTTTTATTTAAAAAACAAATTTTCAAATCACAGTGTGTGTTTCCTGGGTCCTACAAAGATGATTGACATAAAGACACAGAGTCTGTTTTCAGCCCTTCTCAGAATCCTGAAGAATTTAAATATGTCAACATTTTTTGTTATTATTTGTTGCTATTCAAGAGTTTTTGAAAGTTGAGAAAGACTTCGTATGTAACTACAATAAGTAAGAAAGTACCATACGGGTGAAAGAATAAACTCCTATTGATGCATCAGAATATATGTGACTTTGGATAAGCCAGGATTTTTAAAATAAATATGACATAATAAGCATGAACTTTAGAAAATCAATATGCTGATTTCCATCCAAACAGAAATATTCAAAACTTAAATATGTATTTAATATATTACTCATATTATAAAATATTGGTGAAATAGATATCTTATAAAGACATTATTTAGAATGTGCAAAGACTATATACTACAAAACAAAATAAATAAAACAAAGTGTAATATATAACATCTAAAATTAATAATGATGAGTCATCAATCCTGACTGTGGACTGAAGGTTGTTACTTAGACCAAAGTTCAGTCATATATGTTTTAAAAAGGCAGAAAATAGGAAAGAACTATCTCTTACTTTTACATATATTAATACTTACCAAAAAGTTGGCATGTAAATATTTTTCTATTTGAATTATGTTTCTAAATAATTAAGAGCCGAGAATATATTTCTTCTGTTGAGTGTCAGAATGTTTCAGGTTATAATGTTAATCACTTTAATAATTATAACTAATATCCATTAGTTTAAAATAGACTGTGATAAACTCAATTAGTCCAGCATTTACTCTTATACTCATAAAAATAGGCTTTTTCTTTTACCTGTTTTAATATACCTTCTAGACCAGGTCCTATTTCATCCCAGATTCAGATGTGCTATGAATTCAAGATATGTAACCCTCCTGCAACCTCAGAAATACCAGAGAAGTAGCTATTCTGCACTTATTGAAAACAGGCTGCCCCATATGCCAATTTATTTCAAGATCCAAGGTAAAGCCTTGTCTTTGAGCTGTAAAACTCACAGCAGTGTCCCTACACAGGACTAGGTGCCTGGAGTAGGCTGAGCTGTTGTCCAGAAGATGTGACTGTTGCATCTTCTAATGTGCCTGGTGAAAGTCCCTCAAAGTGAAACTCATATGTCAAACACAGTTTTTTTGAATGGCTGTTACTGCATATGACTGATGTTGACTGATTATTTGTGGTCCTAGGTGTCTTGTCTCAGGTGCAAGTAGAAGAGTCAGGCCCAGGACTGGTAAGAACTTCACAGACTCTGTTACTCACAGGCACTGTCACTGGTTACTCCATTACCAGTGGTTATGGCTAGGGCTGGATCTGGCAGCCCCCAGGAAAAAGGATAGAGTGGATGGGTTGCTTTAGTTCTGGTGGTAGCACTTACTACAACCCTTCCCTCAAGAGCTGCATTTCCATCTCCAGAGGCACATCTAAAAACCAGTTCTTTCTGAAATTGAACTCTATGACCACTGAGGACATGTCTGTGTATTATTATGTAAAGACACAGTGAGGGGAAGTCAGTGTGAGCTCAGACAAAATTTTCTGGGTAAGTGAAACAGTGCTAGGCTGTAGGGGGACACTTGTAATGCATGAGAATGTGCTCTCACTGTTTCAAGCTGCCTGTGATAGTAAATCTCAGTAAATAGTCTGAAGGCAGGTGCAACAGGAAATAAGACATAGGGAGTGAGTGTCTGGTCACCATGTAGAGTCTCTTTACTTTAAACTAACCACTAGAGCTCGTCCACTACTTCTTTTCTAAATTATAACACAGCATATTAACATTTTTAACACAAGAAATATTTCACATTTAATACACATGTCTGTGTGCATGTGTGTACTTTTTGGTTCATCTCCTATATTTGGTTTGTATTGTGAACAGAACCCAAATATGACTAACGCCATGCAAGAATTTATTAAAATTTTGGAAACTGTCTGGATTTTCTTCTGAATCCTCAGGAAAAATAACAGCAATAATTCTAATACTAATGAACAGTAATAATAGTAGTACTATCAGTAATAAAAAAAAATCCCACATGTTTAATCATTTACTATTAGGAAAAGGTCACTCATGGTAAAACAAATATTCTGAATGGAAATCAGAACTTTCATATTGTTTTTCTTAACTACCCCAGAACATATATTTTTCTCCTCACCTGAAAGTTTTTAGGAACAATGGTTTCCAGGCTTAGTCCACATCTGCACATAAAGCCTCATGTCCTCAGGAGAAAAGAGAAGGAAAGTGAAATAACTGACATGTTTCTATGTATAGTATCCTGGTACCTCACTTGATTTACTTCATCTTCTGTGGCTATCATTAACTATTTTCTGGACTTCCTAACAGACAATAAATGATGCTACTTTATACATTGTCATTACCATACTCATAATCTCTCTCTCTCTTTTTCTCTCTCACCTTCTCTCTCTCTCTCGCTCTCCCTCTCTCTCTCTCTCACACACACTCACACACACACACACACACACACACACACACACACACACACACAATACACAAGCAGACACAGACATTTTTAATATATGCATTAGAAAAAGATATATTTTTATAAGGCAGATAACGCAGATTGACAACATTCTATTATATTTTCCAAAGAGAATTCCTAGTCCTAGTTATATTTATTTAATAATTTTTTATATTTTATTTCATATTTATCAATCACATGCATATTCATATTTCATAAAATTATGAAATATTTTCAAAATAATTAAAAATCACAAAATCTTTCACAGCTTGGGCTGCCAGAAAAATTACCATAGGTCAAGAAGCCTAAACGAAAGCAATAAATTTTCTTTGCTGTGGAGGCTGGAAAGAATAAAATTTAGATGTTTGCTGTATGGAACACAGCAAAATCTTTCCTTAGAGTGAAATTAGTAGCAATATAACTTACCTAAAATTAAACAAGAAATAATCTCAAATTAACAATTGAGTAATACACCTAAAGAAACTGGAAAAGAAAACATCAAACAAAGCAAAGTGAGTACAAACAAAGAAAATTATAAAAATCAGAGTAAAAATAAAATTTGACACTAAAAAGACAATACAAAAGATTAATAAAACCAAGAGCTGGTTCTTTGAAAAAATAAACAAAATCAAGATACCAACAAACGTTTAAACGGGCTCCTCAAGAAAAGTAGAGAGAGGACTTAAATAAATGAAATCAGAAATAAAATAGGAGAAGTGACAACAGAAACCACAGAAATACAAAAAAATAAAAAATACTATGAGCAAATATATTCCAACTAATTGGACAATATAAAAAAAGTGTATATGTTCTTAGAAACACACAAACTTCCAAGGCGGAAAAAAAATCTGACAATGAAATCAAATCAGATATCAACAACCTTCCAACAAACAAAAATTCTAGGCCAAATGGCTTCACAGGGGAAATTTACTGAACATAAAAAAAAGAAACAAAGAAAGCACCTATTCTTCTCAAACTATTCCAAAAATCCAACAAGGAAAAATAAAGTAGGCCAATGTCCCTGTTAAACATAGATTTAAAAATCCTCAACAAAATAAAAAAATTGCAAATAAAGTTCAGCAATACATTAAAAAAATCATACACCATGAACAAGTGGGATTCATTCCTGGGATGCAAGATTGGTTCAATATATGTAAAGCAATGTGATAAACCACGTAAATAAGATGATAAATAAAATCATGTGGTCATATCAATAGATGCAGAAAATGTGTTCAACAAAATTTATATGCCATTTATAATAAATAGTTGCAGCAAAGTGGGGATAGAAGAAAAATAATTTGATATAATAAAGGTTATTACAACATTATACAACAGCTAACATTATACTCAAGGAAAATAGCTGAAAACATTACTCTTAAGATCAAAAAAAAAAAAAAAGATGACCCCTGTTACCAACCTTATTCAATACATTACTGGAAATCCTAGCTACAGCAATCAGAAAGACAAAGATAAAAAGAAAGAAAGAAAAGCCATCTAAATAGAAAATGAGAAAATAAAACTGTCATTCTTTGCAGATGACATGATACAATATATAGAGAACCACAAAGGTTTAATCCTGATATTACTGGAATTGATAAATAAATTTAGCCAATTAGAACAAGAGAAAATTAATATAAAAATTGATTGCATTTTTATACACAAATAATTAGTAGCAGAAAGAAAAATTAAGAATAGAATGTAATTTATAATTATATAAAAAATAAAATAGAACACCCAGAAATAAATTTAACCAAGTAAACAAAATACTTGTACTCCAGAAATCATTATATAAGATACTAATGAGAGAAGTCAAACAAGATAGAAACACATAGCAAAACATACCATTCTCATGGAAAGAAAGAATGTTGGTAAAATGTACATATTACTTAAAGCAATCTATAAAATTGATGCAATTCTTATCAAAATATCTATGTCATCTTTTACATAACTAAAACTAATAATCTCAAAATTTCAATGGAAAAATAAAAGACCATGAATAACTACAGGAAATCTGGAAAAGGAAACAAAGTTGGAGGTACCACACTACCAGATATCAAATTATACTACAGGTCCACAGTTATTAAAACAGCGTGGTATTGGAGTAAAAGAGACAATTAGATCAATGACACAGAACAGAGAACCCAGAAATAAATTCATGTTTATATGACCAATTATTCTATGACAAAAAATGCAAGAATTTACATTGGGGCAGAGATAATTTATTAAATAAATGGTGCTAAAGAAACTGGACAAAAATAGATGCAAAAATTATAATTGGACCAACTTCTTACACTATATATAAACATAAACTCAAAATGGATTAAAAACTTAAGACCTGAAACCATAAAACTTTTAGAAGAAAACATAAAAAGTAATCTCTCACACATTACCCTTAGTAATACCTTCAATGATACATCTCCTCAAGCAAGATAAAGAGAAAGTAAACAAATCGCATTACATCAGACCAAAAATACATTAACACCAAAAGAATCCATCAAGAATATGAAAAGTAATTCTACAAAATGATAGAAGTCATGCACTGATGATGAATCTGATAAGTGGTTAGTATTTGAAATTTGTAAGGAACTCATCCAACTCAACAACAAAGGGGAAGGAAAAACATACACCACATAGAAAAAATGGGCAGAAGCTCTGAATTGACATTTCTCCAAAATGGAATCATAGATGGCCAATAGACACTGTAAAATGTAAAAACACTCAGCATTTTCTTTGCTTTCAGTTTTACATTCCACATAAAAAGTGGACAGAGGAACTAAACAGACACTTCTCCGATGATGAAATACAAATGGCTAGCAGACATATGAAAAAATGCTCATCCTCATTAGCTATCAGGGAAATGCAAATCAAAACCACAATGAGATACCACCTCACACCTGTGAGAATGGCTATTATCAACAAGACAAGGAATAACAAGTGCTGGAGAGGACGTGGAGAAAAAGGAACTCTGGTACACTGCTGGTGGGAAAACATTAATTTTCAAAAATATATGCACCCCTATGTTTGTTGCAGCATTATTCACAATAGCCAAAATATAGAAACAATGTAAATGACCATTACATAATGAAATTGTGGTAAATTTACACAATAGACTAATACTTAACCATAAGGAAAAATGAAATCTAACCATTTGCAACAGCATAGATGAAAATAGAGGTTATCATACTAAGCAGAATAAATCAGACTGAGAAAGTCAACTACCATGTGATCTGAGGCTTTTGTGGAATCTAAAGAACAGAATACAAGAACAAGCAAAATAGAAATAAACTCAAACTGACAGAGTCAGATGAAAGGGAAGATAGGAAGATGGGTGTGAAATGTGAAGGGATTGCGAAATACAAATTGGTAGACACATAGTGGTTATGAGGTTTTGAGGTGCAGTATGGGGAGTATAGGTAATAATATCAAAAAAGACACGTATGGTTTCAGGTTGACATTGTACCCATTGGGACAGCACTATGCAAATCATACAGATTTTCACCCACTGTGTTGTACAACTAAAAATAATATGGGAAATACACCTGCATTGTTTTTACTATATAAGAGCTGTAAATGTCTAAGCATTATAATCTATTGTACACATTTAACTAATAGAATAAACCACCCAGAAATTAAAAAGTGTAAACAGAGTGTGGGTGAAAAACAAAAAGCTGCACTCAGAATATGAGACATCACTCAGGATATCAGGGGGTTCTCAGGAACCAGAAATCACAGTGTCAACCGAAAAACATGTGCATATGGGGGTTAAGGTCTAGTTTCCTTCTTTAGTCTAATGTTTTTTCTAACAGTCATTTCAGAAATGTCTCCAACATCATAATTAAAATACCAACAGAATAGCACTGCTTAGTAGCAAACAGCAGCTTTAAGTGCCCACCTGTCACCACTTTGCAAGGCAGTGGTGTGTCCAAATGCAAAAGAAAAGCTCTGGGTGATAGCAGTCATTGTCCAAACACCCTACACATTGTACCAATTGCTGTAGCCCCTCTTCAAAGGCAAGAGCAGCTTCCATTCAAAGTAGCTTCCGATGTTGAGTCTAATGATGGCTTATACACACACACACACACACACACACCTAGAGGATAGATTATATTTTGTTTCTACACCACTGAGGTCTTGGAAAGGCAGGAAAAATATCTTAAGCAGGCTTAATTGGTTTCAGAGAGATGGGATAGAAGACTGTCTCAGAGATGTTGCTGTAATTAGGGAGTGAGGACAGGTGAGGGTCCTTATGATGAGCAGAAGCTTGTGTGATCTGACTCTTCCACCATTGACAAAAAAGGTAATCACCCATCCACTTCTATTGGTTTTCCAAACGTAGAGCAGAAGTGCAGGAAAGTGGTGTGAGATATGAAAGCTGTAAACAGTTGATCATTAAACACTGAACTCAGACTTCTCTTCATACATAACTTTTTAAATAATCAGGGTTAGAAATACATTTATCCATGTTGGGTGAACAACAATCAGGGACTCTGAGCAAGAAAGTAAGAACAAACCAGCAATTAAATAGAAGTCTTGCTCTGACACCTTGATTAAATTTTTTTCATGGTCTAAAATCCTCTCGTGGCTCTAAAGTTCATGGATCAGCTCTCTGCTTCCAAGAATTGCAGCTTCTAGAGTATTCCTGTGGATCCTAACTTCAATGTCCTACACTCAAACATCCTTCAAAATTGTGAAATTCTTAATAGCTCTGTTATTTGTAAGATGTGAACCCAAAGTCTACTCTAGCGTCTCACTATTGCCTTTGTTCTTAATACTCATGGTAAAGTCTTTAAGTCAATTTTAAAGGCGACATTTTTCTGATACCTCTTTCAGCAGATACACCTTCGAGTTTTACATCATGAAGAGGCTGTTTAAGATGATGTGATGAGAAGGCAGTCTTTATTGTTGAGAGGGTGTAAAACATACTCTATATGATAGTTATTATTTTTGTCAACTAACTGGGCAATGGGTGTGTACATACAGGGTAAAAAATTATATGGTGGTTACTGTAAGGGTATTTGTTGATGAGATTAACATTTAACTCAGTACTGAGTAAAGCAGATTATCTTCTTCAATGTGGATGGACCTTAACCAACCATTGAATTTCTAAAAAGAAGAAAGTGTTGGCCCTTTTGCCCAACATCCTTGGAATGGGTAAATCAGCATTACATTTTGTCCCACCTTCCAAAAATCCGTGAATAATAAGCTGCTCTTGGGTCTTGAGTGAGACAACTTGCCCTGCAGATTGAAGGACATATCAAGTTTGCATAGGCATAGCTGAGGTGATATCTGCACATGTAGGCAAGGTCCCATCAGATGTTACCTTGAACATTGTGTGTCAGGGCACAAGTGAAGCCAAGAACATTTCCATTTCCCTCAGCTAAACCTGGAAACCAGCTTGATCATGGTGTAACATGGACTTAGGAATGTAAGTTGTTTTATCTGTTGTGAGAGTTCAGGTGCAACTAAATGATGCAGCCCTCCAAAACATGACATGTCTTCTGACGAAACTGGTTCCTCACCTTGTTTTGTCTTGAATTTTAGTTTTCTGGAAGAATGGTGGGCCTCATAGGCACAATTGCACAGCCACCAAATTTTCAGTAATTCATTGAAGGAAACTACCAGTGACTTTTCATGATGAAGCTGTATTAAATCTCAGCCTCTGAAATTGAGGATGCAATGGTGCATACAGCTGTGCTAAGAACATCAGAATCTTAAGGGACTGGCAGAGACACGATTATTTCTCGACAGGGCTCCTGCATGGGTTTAACAAAGAAAGACTCATTAGTCACTTAACAGAGTCTCAGCATGAAATGGAGAAAAATGAGTCTTTCATGTAAGCCTCACAGTTGTCCTCCTGCCAGATATTTTTCTAAATCTTTTTGTCACATTTACTTATTTTCTCAGAGCAATGGTGCAAGGACAGGTTTGTGCCCATGTACATTTGACTCTCATAAAAACACCAGGCTGAAGTAGGTGTGCCTGAAACTGGACCTCTTCCATGTGCAGGTTGAGGTGCTCGTCAGCAGTTTTCTGTCACACAAATGTTTGTCTTCAAGTTCAAATTTTTCTCATCCTTCTGCTTCCAGGGACAAACCACAGATTGTGACAGATTACCTGTAACAGTTCTTATACATATCATTACTCTCTCTAACTAACTCAGCATAACTTCTAGTCATAGAATTTCTTACTTTTCATATTAATTAGTGTAATGATAAGGAGTTACAGGAGAATGGCCATGAATGCTCAGGGCTGGATACTAAGGGATGATAATACCAGATGTAAAGCAAAAGCATAAATTATTTATTGATCACGATAATATAAGCAGAAAAGCAAAAGATTTATCACCAATCAGGAAAGAACCAACACCTGGGACACAGCTGGGGAAATCCCAAAGATGGCCACTGGGGTCCTGATGGGAATCAGTATTAATATCCACAGAGCATATTCCTGAGTCTTCTTGAATCTCTTAAGTACAGTGTCAGATAAAAGTGGATCAGGGTCAAATATGCTTGTGCTACTTTGCTGTGGCTCCCCTGGGATCTGGCTATGACCCGAGAGTTGACCACATCTATGTTTTCAAGTTATTTTGAGAAAAACTCTTTCAGGGCAATTATCCAGTTTCCCCTGAAGTAGACTCACATTCCTGAAATTATCTACTGGACACATGAGCTCAGATGACTCCCTTTAACTCTTTATATTTCCCCTATGCTTAAAAATTGAATTAATCAGTGATGTATTGATTTATTTAACTTGGGTTTGATGACTGCATTCTGTCTGTCATGCACTGTTCCTCATAATTTGAAAAAAAGAAACATCTTCTTACAAACAGCTAAATTCTTGTGGAGATGGGAGAAATCGAATAGAAAATTTAATAAGCAAAATGTGTTATATCCACACAACGTAATACTATTCATGTTTACAAATGAAAAAATAAAAAAAAAACCAGATACAACAATGTGGATGAATGTTTAATATATTATTATAAGTGAAAATTAGCCACTCTCAAAATTACAGCTGTTGAATGATTTCACTTCTGTGTGTATCTTAAAGTGCTCAGGTTCATAAAAATATAAGTTAAAATGGTGGCGGGAAGTACTGTGAGATAAAGGAGTGGAGACCTATTTAATGAGTACTGAGTTTCACTTTGGGAAATTGGAAGTATCTGAAGTTTAATGGTGATGATGGTTGCACAGCAATGTGAATGTATTGAATGTCACTGTACTTTTAAAATCTATTAAAATGGTAAATTTAAGCTGATGTATGTTTTACCACAAAATATAATACTGGCATTAACAAAACATGTTCAATCACTCTTCCATTAGAGAGTGGCATCGAACCATGAAATATAGAAATAGGATAAGTACTACAAAAAATATGTCATATGGAAGGGTATACAAAGATGCCCATTTTGGGTGACCAATCGGTGTTGCCAGGATGTGGAAAATGGCAGTGCATCTGGCAGATCTTTGAATGGGGACATTAAAATAGATCCTCTGTCATAGGGGCTCTGTAACTGAACAGTGGTGTGAGGTGGGGCTGTATGGGGATAAAAAAATGGGGATGGGAGGTGATGAGTGGATGCAAGTAATGACAAAGACCTGAGTGTTTCCTCAAAAAATAAAGCGATGTCTGCTTGCATGCTATTAGTTCCCAGCACTCTCCAACTTATTGTGTTGCAAGGAGGATGAATGAAAACATGAGGATGCCTAATTGCACTCACCACAAACAGGACCATGCTACACACAATTGGACCTGTTCTTTCCAAGAGGCACATTTTCACTATGAATTTTATTTGTACACATCCTCCAATTCCCTTTGATTACTCCTGATATGTAAATGACAGAAATACCAGATATTCAATGAAATCGATTTCTCCATGTCCATTGATATCTAAAACTCTGAAATCTGGGACACAGATAGACTCAAGGTGCTCACCTGAAACACTTTCATGGAAATCATCACAGGTACAAGTAAGGGAGAAAGGAGGGCATATCCAGCCTGAGCATACCTCTAGGGAAAATGATCACACCACACATGAGGGCAGGCTAGGACAATTGACTGGGACTCAATTCCGGTTTTCGTTTCAGTGTGGGAAAAAAAAACAGTGGTGGAAATGGAGAGCATATGAGCGTCCTTTGTGTCACTGGTTGACTGCACACTGGAAGGGCTGTTCTCATGCTGTTTCCCCACCTCAGGAAGCCACCTTGCTTTTCAATAATTTTAGTCACAGCACTCCAGTGACCAGAGATGTTAAATGTGTTTCATAAAGCCTATAAGACAGTGATTCTGTGCCTTGTCAATGATTCTACCTCAAGCTAATTAAGCTGTACTAAGCCTTCATTCTGTGTTTTTGTGTCCATGACAAAATCTCCTGATACCTTTATCTGTCTTAGGAAATTTCTCATCATGTTTATATATTTCCTAATCTGTCAGAAATGCCCCAGTTCACACCATGCTTCAGAGAATATTTGTGACTCTATTTATATGGTTCTGAAATTCTGAACAGTATGTCAAAACTCAGGGAAGCAAAACTGGTGTTTAGCATTTCCATAAAGGTTAAACCCAGCCACTATTTTTAAGTTTAGTGACTTAATGAAAGGTACAACTATTGGCATTTTGGTTCTTCCCTTCTTCTGTATTCTTAACTCAGCATAAGCTCTTAGCCCTTTTCCAGGTAATCAGCCTCCAGATTTTCTTCATCCCAGGATTTAAGGTAAATATAAATGGCAGTTTCCAGATAGATTTTCTATAACCAGGATGCAGGTCAATTGTGTACATAGATCTGAGAAGGCTTGCTAATCCAGAGTAAATTTCTTAGATTCACTAGGGGATATTTCCCTGATGTTCAGAGGCTCTTTATGGTCACAAAATTAGTGAGATCTGCCTCAGTAGAACAACTGTTTAAAGGGGTCAACCTTTCCTGGATAAAGTGAGAAGAAACAAGAAAAAGAATATCTAAAATCTCATCTCTGTTTCATGGCCTGATCAGTACTCATGGGAGGTAGGTCTCAACTTGATTTGGCTTATTTGCTGGAGCTAGACTCAGACTGAAATCTGTACATGCACAGTAGACTGCAGGGCCCAGGGGATCTTAGATGGGTCATCAGAATGACTGTTATTTATTTTGAAATAATTTTTGTATCATTAAAATGCTATTTTATGTAATATGATTATACAATTTGTCATTGTTTTGCTTATTTAAACTTTTTTTGAATTTGGTAAGTTTTTTTTTAATATGTTTATTTTTTTAGTATTTGAATAATCCATGAAATTAAGAGTGTGATCTACTTATATAGTTCAGCATTTGTTCTCAAACTCCAAATGATAGAACTTTTCTGTGACCTGATTTGAAGGTGCCTACTTAACAAAATGCTATCCCATCCTAGACCAATTTTATGTTAGTTTAACAGAATCAATGTGCTCAAGATCAATAAAGACATATTAGGTTTAGCCCCACTAGCTCTCCACTGATAAAAAAATGATGCCTTAAATGCAAATGTTTTTAAGGCTTCAGGTTAATCCTTTATTTATCATCAGAAACTCACAGCTCTTTTTTTAATTTTGAACTCACATATTTAGGAAGGTAAAGGTATGGTCGAGATAAAAATGAGATGGCTCAGTCTTTTCCTGTGCCCGGTGACAGCCCCCCCCCAAAAAAAAAGTGAGTGTCTCTGGTGTAATACACAGGTCTATGACATGTTGAGGTTGCATGTAACTTCCAGGAACTGATTCTCCTTGTTTTCAGGTGTCCTATATTAGGTGTAGCTGCAGAAGTAAGGCCCAAAACTGGTGAATTTTTTGCAAATATTGTCCCTCACCTGCATTGTATTTACATTCTCGATCATAACCAGTGGTTACTGCAGGCATTGGTACTGAAACCCCCAAAGAAATGGCCGAGGTTAATGAGGTACATGTGTTATGATGTGTCCATTAACTACAGCCCATTCCTCAAGAGCTGCCCCTTTGATTTGAGACAGTTTTTCATTTAGCTGAGTGCTTACCACCAAGAACATGGCCATGCATTACTGTTCAAGAGATGCGATAAAAAAAAATTAACATGCCCTGCGACAGATGACTGGATAAAGAAGCTGTGGTACATATACACAATGGAATATTACTCAGCTATAAGAAAAGATGAAATATTGCCATTTGCAATAAAATGGATGGACCTGGAGATCATTATGCTTAGTGAAATAAGCCAGACAGAAAAAACAAAGAACTGTGTGACTTCACTCATTGCGGAATATAAAACTGAAAGCAAAGAAAAAAGATATGAACAAATAACCCATGGACACAATCAATAGTTTAATGTTTATTTGGGGACGAGTGGGTCAGGGAGGGGAGAAAGGGGAGGGGGTGGGAAAGGAGGGGGGAAGCTCAATATAAGGTGATGAAAAGAGAAATCACATTAGGTGGTGAGCTTATTATACATCAAGTTGACAAAGCACTGTAGAATTGTATGCCTGAAAACAATGCAATCCTTGCTAACATATGTCACCCCAATAAGTCTAACAATAAAAATAAATTAAAAAAAAACCTTCCTGCAAAAGACAGTAAGGTTGGGCTCAAGAAAGCTATCAGCAGAGAGAAAATTCATTACACCAAGAGGCACTCAGGACCAGCAGGAGACCCTCAGGACACATTGCACACTGGAAGAGTTCAGATGGTGGTTAAGAGCTGATATTTTGTCAGGGTCTGAGGTTTCCTCTTTACATAGCAATTAGCCTCTGGGATCTTCTCTTGAGTATAATTCTGAGTAATTCTTAAGTGTCTGAATCATAAATGGTTATTTGAATAACAGAAAAATATTCTCACATGCACAGAATTCAGTCACTTACAGTCACATTTTGTGTAAATGCAACTTAATCATAAAATCTGAATAAGTCACTTAAGTCTATAAAGAGGCTCTGCTGGACTCAACGGTTCAACCCAGAAGCACACCTCTCAGTGTGGGATGTTTATATTATGTGACTCAAAATTCCTTCAGCATCCTCCACTTCACCAGTTTCAAAGTCACTTCAGTTTAACAGGTATTTTTATAGCAGCCCTTACTTCTAGTACCAAAACTGGTTTCGCCTTCTATGGCTGCTCAAAAAACAAAAACAAAAACAAAAACAAAAACAAACCAACAAACAAAAAAACATTACAGGATCAGTGGTCCTGAATAACTCATATTTCTTCTCATACAGTATTGGAGGTGGGCAATTTTTTTTATTTTTCACTTACTTTTCATTTTATTTTCATTCACATCTGTATTTGATATTTTATGTATTTGTTAACATTACAGTCATGTACAATTCATGTGTCAAAGTAATCCAAAAGATAAAATACACTTTCAAAACAAACCCCAATGTTTTAAAACCCACTAAGAAATCCGGAGTAATAAAAAATGAAACTAATGGATGTATAATATACATCATTATAATTTATGGACTGAAACTCTAATTTTCATTTCTACATATTATTGAAAAACTAAAATGATGCTTTTTTTCAAGCAATAAACTATTCTCCCTAACATCTGCCCAGTGTTTATTTTTTTACTTAATCTTCAAATTCCATGTATCTCTGTATGGTATGCATATGTATTGTCATATATTCATTATTAACTTCTTGAAAATAGTGAATATACCTGCTATTATATCTCCAGAGTCTAACAAAATGTATGGTCAAGAAATGTTTGTTGACTAAAGAAATTATTTAGCTCCTAAATTAGTTCTTTTTTTTAAATTCATTTTTATTGTTAGACTTATTGGGGTGACATCTGTTCGCAAGGATTACATAGGTTTCGGGCATACAATTCTACAGTGCATTGTCAACTTGATGTATAATAAGTTCACCACCTAATGTGACTTCTCTTTCCATCACCTTATATTTAGCTTTCCCCCTCCTCTCCCAACCCCTCCCCCTTCTCCCCTCCCTAATCCACTCGTCCCCAAATAAATTCACTATAAATTAACTGGAATCAAGTTGCTGGTAGGGATACAGGGTGTAATTCATGTTTTTATCTTTTGCACCTTCTAGAGTTTTATCATTTGCAATCTTAGCTTGATGTATCCTTTTTTAAATATTTACACATAAAAGAGAGGATCTTCTGTTTTTCACATGGTCTTCTCATTTTTACCAAAATGTCTTTCTCATGAAAACACATAAATTACATTTTGTTTCTCTGTCCTCAGATTATCAAAGATATTGTCCCAACTTAAGACTTTGATTTACTTAGGTTTTCAGGGTCTGCATTACCATAGGAGGTAACAATCACAGATTTCCATTTTGATGACTGGAGACATTCAGGCCATTGCCACGACCTTCGCAGGTGAATAGGTGAACCAGCGGGGAGGTGATGGGGAATGAAGAAATAAACACACAGACTCAGACATAGACTGAAAAGCTGGGACAAGGTGGTTCTCTGAGCTCTGGTGGAGACACAGAGACCCCATCTGGCTGCTGCGAGTTTATCTTATCAGGTGGGCTAATCAAATGAGATCATAGCGGTAAATCAGTAAAGCAAGACAGGAAAGTACATCTCAATTAGGAAATATGCATTGTTCTACTCTAATTCTTTATTTAAATTTTCGGATAACTGTACTTAATCAATATCTTGGTGTAGGCTGCTAAGGTATTACTGTTTGTACTATTATTCTCTTCTAAGCAGGAGAGCCATAAGTCATGTATTGAGTTATTTCCAGAGACCAAACAACTTTGTTCACAATGCCATATTTTATCCCCCAAGCCATAAACCACACACTGAGTATTGTTCTTGTGCACCCAGCTCTGGAGTGCCTTGCAAAACCCTTGAACTGTGGATTCCAAACACATAGGTAGCCTTGCTAAAACCTGTTTTCTCAAGGGACCTGGCTTCTGGCTCACACGCTCCCTAGAGGCCATCATTTAACACTTCACACTTTGTGAAGGAATGATCACCTACGTCTGACAAAATCTTTATAGGCATAATTCAAGAGGTCAGTTCTCACAGAAAACCGGGGTGGGATTCTTTCACATAAAATCCCCACCTGATATTTCAGCAGATAAGGATTTTCTCTTAGTGAAAAATGTTGTCTTCACAGAGTCAAGGACATGGCAGGGTTCACCTTTTTTCCAACAAAGATTAGAACTTAGATCCTCAGACACCCAATGAGCAGGAGCCCTGTGTCATCAATATTCTTCTATAAGCCAAGTATTCAGTTATGAAACACCATACTCATGAATATGAAGATTAGCTGAAGTAGACTAGGCAAAGATTCAAAATGTCTGTGCTTTGATAACATTGTCCCCAATCTACACCTTCCAGTACAGAAATCCTGACAACACAACTACTCACTGTGACCTAGAATGAAGCATCATTTTTCTGGTGGCTGTGGCTACAGGCAAGGGGCGCCCCAGTCTCAGGCCTGAGAAGTAGACCAGACCCAGTAAAATGGGGTTAAAAATCACTCTTGTCTCCTCATAAGTCTCCACTCACAGATCTAGTTGGTGCAGTCTGTGGCTTAGGCAAGGAAGTCTGGAGCCTCAGCAAAGGTTTCCTGTGAGGCTTCCAGATATGGATGTACTAGATACTATATTCCCAGGACAAAGGCTGAGTGAATAAAATGCATAGACTCTGAATACAGTAGCACAAGCTACACATAAAAAATTCCATGGAAAAGCCACAAAAACTAAACAAATGTCTGTAGCCACAAAAACTAAGGAAATGTCTGTGAGCACAGCCCAAATAGAGCTTAGCAGTCTGAGATCTGAGACACATCATAATGTGTCTCTCACACAGTGGTGTATTACTATGTGAGAGACACATTGTGATGACCTCTCTCACAGGGTTTCTGGCACAGAGTGTGCCAGAAACTCTGAGAGAGAGGGCAGTTTTACAGTGCTGAGGCAATGACAGAAATAATAGTAAACTTTGGAGTTCCCTGATGGTGTAGTGGCTTAAGGCTTCGGCGTTGGCACTGTCAGCACTGTGGCCTGGGTTCAATTCCCAGTCAGGGAGCTACCCACATACCAAAAAAAAAAAAGTGAACTTAGTTCCTCACACAGAAATGGGAAGCTGAGATGAAAAGTGATACTCTAAAGTGTAAATCAATAGTTTGGGAAAAGCTTTTATGAGTTTGAGTGTCCTTCAAAAGAGATGCAAAGGAAACTTTCTGTGAAAGCACCCTGTCATTTATCATTATCTTTGCAGAAGGCACACTTTGAGTTCTCTGAATGAGGTATGTTAAATCAGACATCACCTGGGAGAAGTTGCCTGGAGGCAGATTCTGATATTTGAACTGTTGAGTTGTCCTGTAAAGTTCTTTCATTTTTCTGATAAAAGTAACTGTGCTTGGGCAAAATTTACTATATGAAAGTTCTGAGTCAGTTATTTTTACTTTCCAGTCTGTAGTCAAGAACCACACACATGACATTCTGTAAAGACAATCATGACACATGGTGGCAGAATCATAAGTGATGGGTATGACAAGTTCAAGAACAGTCTTTATCAGATCATTATTCCTTCAGTCCCCTTCTCATGAGATAACTTCCTGAAGATACTTCTCTCTTCATACCACAGCCCTGCAGTGATCCTGTCTCTGGGAGTGTACTGGTGCTCCTCACACAACAGGGAGCAGGCTGAGGAGAAACTTGATGATGTGAGACTCACATTCAGCCTGTGTTACTTTCCTGTGACACCTGGATCAAATTACCACACACTCAGAGGTCTAATCTACACACTTTTATTCTCTCACACTTTGGAGGTCAAAGCATAAAATTAGTTTCACTGGATAATATTAAAATATTCACAAGACCACACATGCCCTTCATCATCTATAGAAGTGCTCTGATCTGAATATGTGTCTTCCCCAACTTTGTATGTTAAAATCCTAACTCCCAAGGAATAGCATTAGATGATTGAGTTTTGGGAGGTGCTGTCCTGATGTTGGAGCCCTTATAGAAAAGAATAATTCTTCCTTAATGGGGACCCAGAAAGCTCCATTTTCTCTTCTACCCTCTGAAGACAAAGCAGAATGGCACCAGATATGAACCAGGGAGATTACCCCCACCAATGATTACCACGCCAGTGCCTTGATGTTGGGTTGACACATCCAATAATGTGGGAAATGAATGTTTGTTCTTTATAAATTACTAAGGCTGTAATATTCTCTTATTTCAGCCTGAAGAAACTTAGACAGGGGTCTCTCTCTCTCTCTCTCTCTCTCTCTCTCTCTCTCTCTGTGCGTGTGTGTGTGTGTGTGTGTGTGTGTGTGTGTGTGTGTGTGTGTATTTATCTATATCTATCTGTTTTCCTCTTTTTTTGTCTTATTTAGCTACCTCATTTCTTGGGTCCTGGTTTCTGTTCAATTCTTATCTTCACAACCAGAAGGAAGTCATTTTTGATTTGTGCTCACATTACTTTCTTCTTCTTCTGGAATCCAATGTCCAATGTTCCTTTGTCTCTCTCTCATGTGAACACTTTTGGTTTTATTATGTCACTCAGATCACCCAAAGTAATCATTTTATGTCAATGGATATAAATAAACCTAACATAAACTCCATTCTCCCAAAGAACAATCATATTATCTAAGCATAACTCAGACAAACACAGTCAACACTTAGTCCTTTATACTTTATATTCATCCCACAGGCCAATTACACTGAACACATCCCAACATCCTCCTGACCAATGTTAACTCATTAATGGATAATGTCAAGTCTAAAATAGATCAGAACACTATCATTACCATTGCCCAAATATAACTCATAAATCAGGTATGGGTGATAATTTTGCTAGATATATTCAGTGATAAAATCCTCACTATCTGCAGACCTGTGACACTATAAGCCATGTTTTTTTATTCTAAAATACAACTGCAGGGAAGGCATAAGATAATAGTTATGGCCATTTTCACTTTAAAGAGATGAAGTAGAAGTTAGAAAAAATTACCAAATAAGTTATTCTTAAATTTACATGAGCAGACTGTTTTAGGCCTCATGTGCTGTATACGAGCTTCTGTAGCTCAGACCCTGACCTCTAAACCTGTGGCTGTGGCCTCAGATCTATCCTTCTTTAGTTCTGACTGTAGCATATTATGGAAAGAAAGTTCCCACATCACCCAGTGTTTGATCAGTAGATTATTGAATCCAAAGCATTATTTCACTTTGTTTTCTTCCTGTAACTAAAAAAAGTTCTAAAAATGACTAAATTTGAATGGAAAGTTTTATTCAAGACTATTATAAAAATGATATGGTTTTCTCTGAGTAAAACTAAGACAGCTGATAATTTCCTGTCTGGAGCAGAGAAAGAGGTCTTTTGATTGGAAATAATGAAGAGGAGACATCCTATGAAGAGTAGTATCCACAGTGCTTATACTGAAAGAAAACCAGCATTGAATAATGTGTAAGGGGTGAAATGATACTGAATCTATTATTCTATGGTGTTTTAAAGAAAAAAGTGCATTCAGGAACATCAGGGCATGTGCAGTATCCACTGAGCTTATGCCCCAAAACAGAAGGAAGACTAAAGACTGTTTTCTGCTCAAGGCTTTTTTTAAATTGCTGTATTTATTGAGTTGGCATTGGTTAGCAAACTTTACATAGGTTTTGGGTATACAACCTGCAATGCACCACCTATGTGTTGCATTATGTGTTCACCACCCAGAGTCAGTTCTCTTTCCATCACCATGTATTTGACTCTCTCTCCATACTCTCTCCAATCCTCACCATTTACCCTTAGGTGACCAGTAAATTATCGACTGTGTCCATTAGATTTTTTGTCTTTGTTGCTTTATGTTTTATATTCCACATATGAGTGAAATCATATGGTTCTTGGTTTTTCCTGTGTGACTTATTTCCATTAGAATGATGATCTCAATATCCATGTGTTTTGTTGCAAATGACAGTATTTCACTTTTTCTTATAGCTGAGTAATATTACATTGCATATACATAACACAGCTTTTATATCTAGTCATCTATCAAAGAGCATTTTGATTGTTTCCATGACTTGGCCACTATGAACAGTGCTGTGATTAACATTTAAGCAGATAAGTCTTTGCAGACTAAGGTTTTCAAAATTTTGGAATAGATACACAAAAGGAGGATTGCCTGGTCATATGGTAAATCCATTCCCAATACTCAGAGGAATCTGCATACTCTCCTCCATAATGGTTGTACCAATTAGCATTCCAACAAGCATTATGGGGGGTTTCTTTTTTTCCACACCCTCTGTAGTACTTGTTATTTCTTGTCTTGTTTGATAATAGTCATAATAAATTGTATAAGGTGGTATCCCATTGTGGTTTTGATTTGCATTACTTTAAATGCTGATGGAGTCTAGTATTTTTTTTATACATCTGTGGGCAATTTGTATGTCTTTGTGGGTGAAGTGTTTTCTCAGGTCCTCTGCTCACCTGTTAATTGAGTTGTTTGTTTTTTGTTGTTGAGTCATACAAGCACTTTATATATTTTAAGTATTATTCATTTTAGGATGTGCTGTTTGCAAATATAATTTCCCATTCAGTTGGCTGTCTTTTCACTCTGTTGATAATTTCTTTTGCTGTGCAGAAGGTTTTTAGTTTGATATAATCCCTTTCATTTATTTTTATTTTTATTTCCCTTGCCTTTGAGATGAGGTTCATAAAGTCCTTCTTGAGCCCAAGGTCTACAAGTATAGTATCAATGTTTTTTTCTATAAAGTTTATGGTCTTGGGTCTTATGTAGAGGACTTTAATTCATTTTGAATATATTGTAGTATATGGTGATATGTTACAGCTCAGATTTATTCTTTTGTAAATGGTTTTCCAATTTTCCAAGCACCATCTACTGAACAGGCGTTACCTTCCCCATTGTACAATTTTAACTTGTATGTCAGAAATTATTAGTCCATATAATTGTGGATTTGTTTCTGGGTTTTAAATTCTGTTTCATTGGTGTCTGTGTCTGTCTGTTTGTTTGTTTTTCTACTACCAAGATGCTTTGATTATTGATACTTTGTAGTATAAATTGAAATCAGGGAACATGACACCTCCAGCCTTTTTCTAATTATATAGTGTTGCTTTGGCTATTTGAAGACTTACGTGGTTCTCTAGAAATCTGATAATTATTAAATACATTTTCTTAAAGTACATTGGTGGAATTTTGTTGGGAATTGCATTAAATATGTATATTGTTTCAGGTAATATGGCAATTTAAGCAATGTTAAGTTTTTCTATTTATGAGCATGGAATATCTTTCTATTTCTTTGTGTCTTCTTCAATTTCTTGTAATAGTGTTTTATAGTTTTTAGTGTATAAGTCTGTCACATTATTTGTTAAGCTGATTCCCAGAAATTTTATTCTATTCATTGAGATCCTAAAAGGTATTGATTTTCTTATTTCTTATTCTGAAGATGAACTTTTTATATACAGAAATGCAATTGATTTTTGTACATTGATTTTGTACCCTGCAAGTTTACTGTATCTGGTTATTGTTTCTAATAATTGTCTCGTGGAGTCTTTGAAATTTTCTATATAAAGAATCATTTCATCTACTAATAGTGAAAGTTTGACTTCTATCCAAATTTAAATAACTTTTATTTCTTCCTCTTACCTGATTGCCCTGGCTAGAACTTACAGTACTATATTGAATAGCAGTAACAAGAAAAGTCATCTCTGTCTTGTTCCTGATTTTACCAGAATGGGCTTCAGCATTTCTCTGTTCAATATGATATTAGCTGAGGGTTTGTCATATATAACATTTTTACATTTTCATATTTCATTTTATGCCTATTTGTTCAGCGCTTTTGTCATAAATGTGTTGTATCTTGTTAAATGTATTTTTTGCATTAATTGATAAAATCATATGTATTTTATCTTTTATTCTGTTTATGTGGTATGACACATTGATTGATTTGCATATGTTGAACCATCCTTGTTCTCCTGGGAAAAGCCCCACTTGATCTTTTTGTAAAATTTTGTTAATGCATTGTTGTGTTCTATTTGCTAATATTTTGGTTAAGATTTTTACATCAGAGTTAATCAGATATATTGGTCTATAGTTTTCTCTTATTGTGTTATGCTCAGCAGGCTTTAGTATTAGGGTAATGGTGGCCTCATAAAATGAGTTGAAATATATTGTCTCATGTTTAATTAAAAAATATATATCTGAGGAGAATGGGCATTAATTCTTTTTTAAATGACTGGCAAAACTCCTGGTGAGACCTTCTGGTCTTGGGCTTCTGCCTTTGAAGAGGTTTTGGGTGATTGTTTAAATTTCTTTACTATAATTTGGTTTATTTAGATTACAGAGCTTTTTTTATGTTGTTCAGTCTAGGTAGAATATATGCTTTCAGAAACTTGTCCATTTCTTGTAGGTTGTTAAATTTGGTGGCATAAAGTCTTTTGTATTATTTTCTTATTGTCCTCTGTATTTCTGTGGTTTCAGTCATATCTTCTCTTCTTTCATTTCTAATTTTGGTTATTCATTTTCTTTTTTTGCTCTTTGGTTAGCCTAGCTAGGGGTTTCTCAATTTAATTAATTTTTTCAAAGAATCAACTCTTTCTTGCATTAAGTTTTTGCATTTTCTTTCTGTTCTTAATTTCTATTTTATTGTTAGAATTATTGGAGTGATATTTTTTAACAAGAATTACATAAGTTCTAGTTGTACAATTCTACAGTGCATTGTCTAAGCATTGCAATGTATGTTCACCAACAAATGTCAGTTCTTTTTCCAAAACAATATATTTGGATTCTTTCTTTCTGTTGACCTTGGGATTTTTCTGTTCTTCTCTTTTTGGTTCTTTAAGATGACATGTTAGGTGCTTACTTGTGATTTTTCTTGTTTCTTAAGATAGATCTATAATTATATACGTTTTCCTGCCTTTGTTGCATACAAATAATTTTATATATTTTCAGTCATTTTTATGTAATTTTAATCTTCTCCTTTATTTCTTCTCAGTCATTTTTAATAAGATGTTTAATCTGCAAGTATATGTAATTTTTTCAGCCTTTTTAGTGCAGCTGATGTTAAATTTCAAAGCTTTGTTGTCTGAAAATACACTTAGTATGATTTCATTCTTCTTGAATTTCCTGGGGTGGTTTTGTGTCCCAGCATATGGTCTATCCTTGAGAATGTTCCATATGCACCAGAAAAGAATTTGTAAGGTTTTGTTTGTGGAATAAAGTGTTCAGTAAACTTCTGTTTTATTCAATTGTTGTAATGTATCATTTGAAGAGATATATTTTGAAATTTATTTTTTGTTTAGAGGGCCTCTTTATGACTGTAAACAGGGTGTTAAGATCTCCTACTATAATTGTGTTTCAGTCAATTTTTATTTTCAGATCTATTAGTAGTTGCTTTGTAAGTTTGGTGATTCCTGATTATAAACATATATATTAATGAATGTCAGTTCTTCTTAGTGTAATATTGTCCCTTTTATCACTATGAAATATCCATCTTTGTCTCTTGTTAACTTTTATATCCTGAAGATTTTTTTGTAAAATATCAGTGTGGCAACGCTTGCTTTTCTCTCAATGTCAATTGTTTGGAGTATTGTTCTTTTTCTTTTCACGCTGAGTCTGTGTTTTTATTTATGGATGAGGTGTGTCTCTTGGAAACAACATATGGATGGGTTTTGTTTTTTTTTGTTTTTTTTTTAATTAATTTTTATTGTTAGACTTATTGGGGTGACATCTGTTAGCAAGGATTACATAGGTTTCAGGCATA
>PVJL010012367.1:0-37814 GCA_004026885.1 Lyroderma lyra | reverse complement strand
GAAACCCTTCTTTTCAATCTCCTCTGAACTATTTTAAGTAAAAAATTATTTGGTACTAAGTAGTCTTATGCTCAAATTCTAAAAGTAATCTTTAGTCCTCACTAAAATTGATACTCCAAGATTTAAAAAAAATTTAATGATATTTACATAATAAATATAACTTTAATCACTAAGTTCTTCCTCATCGCTGAAATATGTGCTTTTCTTTATCCTTGGGCGTCTTGACTTATTTGATGTTGAAGGACCCCCTGAATTGGATTTCCATTTTCTTTGCTCTTCTTCAATTTTGGCTTGCTGTAAGTCAGAAAACAAAATAAAACTGGGAACCTGTTTAATATTACTTATGGTGCATTAACTCAGAACAATGCAAAAACATACAAGTGCTAACACTCCCTACTCTTTCAGCCATTGCAAACAATTCAATTCCATCAGGATATTCCTCCTTTACTCCCAAGTTATATCCCAGTTTCACCATGTTACTCAAAATTATTCTAGGCAATTTCTACTATTCAACAGGTACAAAAATGAAGCCTTTTTTCCATCTTGCTGGAGGTGGGAATGTTACATAGAATATGAAATTAGTTATAGTTAACTAGAAGAAAAAATAAATTGACATACATTTATCAACTACATTAAAACCAAATATCTGGCTATATAAAAATTAGGACATTTGTTTACCTTTCAAAAATGTTTCATATATTTGTATTAGGGCCTTTAATGATCAAAAATGTTTTTGGTTTTGTTTTGAAGTTTCTTTTAAAACAGTATCTTTGATTTAACAAAATATTTTCTTCTGGGTTAAACTCACTTTAATTAGGCTGACCAGATGTACCGTTTTAAATGGCACAGACAACAACAGTATGGTTCCAGTTTGAACAGTACGCATGGTCAGCCTACTGACCCTCTGCATTTAGCCCAGTGAGACTACGCTAAATAGGTACCATTTGAAACGTGACTGTACCGTTGTTTTCTGTTCTGTTTAAAATGGTCAGTCTAATGCTAATGAAATAGTTCTGTTCAATTCTATAATGAAAACAAATTAAGATATTAAAAGTGTTGTGGGGCCCTTAAAACATAGAAAGGATAATGACAACTTTTCCATTATACTGTGCTAAAGTCCTTAGAGAAGGAGACTGTCTCCTAAAGTTCAGTAGGTTAAGGGGACAGACAGACCGGTGGCCACAAGATGATCAATAAAGCTATCGACCCAAGGCAGCTAAGGCATCGTGCCTGTTAAAAGAACTACTTAGTACCTGGAAAGCTATGGCCTGACTGAGGCTGTCCAGTGCAGGATCTTCCCCTTCATCTTCACTTTCTTCTACTTCTTCACTAAATTAAAATGAAAAACAAAAAACAAAAACGGAATGCACTTACACAACAGTAAAAAGACAGGAACAACACAATAATGTATTTAGTAAGAGTGAATATACGTACATTTCGCCTTCCGCTCCAGGAATTTTCTTTTTTTTCTTTTTGTCTTTCTTCTTTTTTGGAGGTTCACGTTCTCCAAGCATATTTTTAGGACAGGCATAACTTAAGTGTCCACCTTCCTTTTGTTTCCCATTGAAAAGGAAAGGAGAAATACTATGCTTGTTGTGTTATTAACATAAACTTACCTGATAACCTAAGACTAAAAGGTTTTAGAACTTAAACAATTAACAAAACCATTTACTTTAATATTTAGAAGGAAGAGATTATGATATTATTAATGCCTAATAAAGTTATTTTAGCAAGAAGGGAGTATTTTAGTAGTTCACTAAAAGTATTCTTCCTTCCAACATTTTAAACCTCAAAATTCAGGATGTAAAACAATTCAAAATTTAAATGGACTATCTATCTTAAATGTAATATTTTTAAGTTATTATTTGATAAAATTGGGACAAAACTATTTCTAACTTCCAAGATGTCACAACATTCTGTTTTAAAAACAAATAAAAAAATCTAAATTTTTCATTACTTTTGCCATTAATTTCACTTTGTTCCTTTAATATCTAGACTGTACCTGCACTGTCCAATTATGGTAGCCAATAGTCATAATTCTCTCATGGTTACTGACAATCTGTCTGAGTTGATATTCACTGTAAGGGTAAAATACACACTGGATTTTGAAGACAATATGGAAAAAGAATGTAAAATATCTTAATTTTTAAAAATATTAATTACATACTTCAACCAATAATATTTTAGGTATATATTGGGTTAAATAGAATATATTAAATTTTACCTATTATTTTTAATGAGGCTACTAAATATTTTAAAATTACATTTGTGGCTTGCATTATATTCATATTTAGCAGTGCTGAATTAGCCATAGAAGTATAATGAGCCAAAACACTGAGTTGTATAACATAAGACAGTGAACTATATATGCACTATAATCTGTATGTTAGCTCAGTAAAATATACTTAAAAAATAATATGTGAGAGTGAGGGTGTAGGGAGCGATTGAGCCAGGATTAGAACAAAAGAAAAGTAATTATGCTTTTCAAGTATATTTAACAAAATATCAAAAAGACTGCATACTTTGTATACCTGGGGACATGGCTGAACCTAAGAGGTGTTGCTATTAATGAACTGTTGAGAGAATTTAATTTTTTTTTTTTTTTTGTAGTATGTGGGTAGCTCCCTGGCTGGGAATTGAACCCAGGCCGCAGCGCTGACAGCGCCAACGCCGAAGCCTTAAGCCACTACACCACCAGGGAACTCATGAGAAAATTTACTTAACAGAAACATTTTCCAAACTGTTTTTGAAATAAAGGCATACCAGAAAATACTAATAACATGTCCCATATTAACAAAAGGATTTAATAGTGAAATAACTTGGGAAAAACTCAGGCTAAATAAATGTAAACAGATTTTTGGGGAGGGGGAATTTTAAGAAATATAAATACATAAAAAATATAACAAATCTGTGGAACCATAAACCAAGAATACAGATTAACAGATTCGTCCAGGACTTCTCAGATTATTTAATATTTACTGTGAATATGAGGACACATACTAATATATCTAACTGACCATAACTGCTCATCTCTCCATTCCTTTTTCTTTTTCCTTTTTAAATAAAACGCTGGACTCTGGAACAGTTTTTGAAACATCCTGGTCCCTTCCTTTCCCTTCCCTCCCCTTTTCCCCCTTTCTCACTTCCTTTTCCCTTTTCCTCCATCCCTCCTTACCTTCCATCTTTTTATCTATTTTGGGGTGTGTGTGTGTGTGTGTTAGGGAATGGCAGAGGGAAAAGGACCCCAAATAATTTTGTAACCAGGACAATGTCTCTTAGTAATCCTCTTCCCAGTTCCCAGTTCTTAATATCTCTGGACCTTGGTGTTTTTTATTTTTTATTTTTTAAGTATTATATATAGCCATGTGGATGACAAAAAGGGTTCTATGGAAAGTAACCTCACAGGTTGATCAGACCATAAATTCCTAACTGGGAAGTTCACAGTGGGTAGTCATACCTCAGCCATAAGTTTTTAGTAAAAGGTTACCTTTGCCTTAAGCTAGCCCTGTTCATTGTTTCTGTGTATCTAGGTTAACACCTTTAAAAAGCCTTTTCAGGCCCTTCTAATACTTGACCACCCTTCCAGAACCCTCCTTCTAAAGTATAAGAGCACTTAATTTTAACTACTCTGTAATGCAATCCACCTTGCTTTCTCCTACCTTCATGTAATTTTCCGTATGTTCTCTCATTAATTCTAAATGCATAAAAGAAACTGCAAAAATGTATTTCTCTGGAGAATTTGAGATCCTGTTCACCAGCATCTCCTTGCTGTGGTTCAAATAAACTCTTAGAAAAAAATTCTCTACAAGTTTGGACATTTCTTAGGTCAATAGCAATTTGGAAACTGACAGCAACGAGACACAGACTGACATTCTCCTGGCATCATTATGTGCCTTGTGCAAAACTTTTCTGGGGCTGTGTATCTCTTAATCACCAAAATTTAAATGGATAACAACAGATGATGAGAACTAGATAAGAAAATCTGGGGACAGTTCAATTACAAAACATCAACAATACTAATAGGAAAAAACAAACGACTCCAATATTCCATAAAGGATAGGTCATATGATAATGTTCACACTGGACTGTGATGCTTAAACGTTGGCAAAATAGTGAATCACCAAAATCTTTCAAGACAATAATATAAGTAATTAGTCAATACTTTTAAATCTAATGATTGTCAAAGATTTAGAAACTGGAGAAAATACCACTCTATATTACTCAATTCAGGTTAACTTTACTATTACATTTTTATTGAGCTTTCTTAGATGAAGTCTACAGTCCCAAAGTAAAACAACTTCTGTAACCTGGTTTTAGCCAGCCAGAAGTTTTGGAGAGCACAAAGAAAACACTGATGTGAAGAATTCCATAAAGTAAACTATGAAAAATTACATTAGGTTTTAGGTATACTCACCCCACATTCATAACACTTAGATTTATCAAAGTAGTTTCGTCTTCGGATGAACTCAGCTGCTCTTCCATTGTCAATAGCAATGCTTGCTTTTATCACTCTACCAAATAACTAAACCAGAAAAAGACGTAAAGGCAGAAGGACATATTTCATTGAAACCTAAAACTACCATTATGCAATCCCATTTTCTCAAACCTTCAATTCCATTTTATTTTTTAGATTATTTTAGGAATTGCCTACTGAAGCGTGACAAATTCTATCTTGTAATAGATTTATATTCCTTAGATTCTACCAATGTGTTGGGAATCCAGTACAGTTTTTAACCTCTTTTCTTTTCTGTGAGTTAAATATCCTCAAAATGTACTGATATCCATCCACTACCCTCCCACATTTTTGGCCTTGATAAACACAAAGGCTTTTCAGTTAAAAACCCTGTTGGAAATGAATGGCTTACCTGTTTGTTATTTATTGCCCTGGTACAGTTTTGTGCAGAGTCTTTATTCAAAAATAAAATAAATGCAACTCCTTTACTCTTCCTGGTATCTTTGTCTTTCATTATAGTAACCCTTAAAGTATAAACAAATAATTAAAAATAATGAGGCAGCAATCAATGAAAGAAATAATAACTTGAAAAATGCAAGTATTGAGTTATAAAGGGTTAATAAAATGTTTACAGAGTAAGATAATTTAATACATTTGACAGCTATCTCTTCAAAGTCATGAGATATCAAGAAAAATGGAAAAGAGAAAGTGTGATACTCATTTAACAGCAGTGATTTAACAGACTAGAAGTATCTGATAAATCAAACATTTATCAGAGGCTGTAGGATGAAGAGATTAGAGACAAGGAATCTTGAAGAGTAAGCATAATTTCTCTTCTCTGCTAACTCTCTAACTCTGCAGAAAAAAAAAAAAAAAAAGAAACAAAACTGAGGTATTCTCTTATATACAAGGCCCCATCTCACGTATTTGAATACAAACTCCTTTAAGGTTCTCTGTAACTTCTATTAAACCTTGTTCAAAGTTAAAACAAAAAAAAAGATATAAATGGGAAAGTAGTTTCTCAAAAGCGTGTATCTATTTGTTTATTCGTGTAGTCATTCAGTCACCCCATTAGTCGTAACCTCAGGCTCTAAACACTGATAATATAAAGGCGTAGGACAATGTCACTCCGTCATTTAAAATTCTTTGATGGATTCTTAATGTTCTTAGGATAAAAACCAAGTATCTAGTAACATGGCTAAGAAACAAGATCAGAAATCTGCTTCTATTTATGGACCCACAGTAGGCTTTCCCCTCTTATTCACTCATCTCTAGTCATATTGGCTTTCTTTCTGTTTTGTGATCTCATTTTATTTTCTCTTGTCACAGGACCTTTGCATAAGCTATTTCTGCTAACTGAAATGTTCCTCTCATTCTTTTTGCCTAATTAACTCTTATTCAGATTCTAGGTTTCAACTCAAAAAAAAACTAATTTAGGTAAATCTATCCTGACTCTACAAGATCACAAATCAGGTCTCCCCTGTTTTTAGGTGCTTAGAACTCTATCTTTAACATCATAGCATTTTTATGGTTGATAAGGATATAGCTGTATGAAAATTCGTTCAGAGATTCTGAGAGGAAAAAAACATGAAAAGGTAATAATATGATTAATTTAAAGAAGGGCTCTGAACTCAAACTGTTGGATTTAAATCTTGCATTCACCACTAACTAGCAATATAATTGTAGGCTTACCACGTGCTTCAGTTTTGTCATTTATATTATTAGGATAGTAATAGTATTCACCTTAAAAGGTACTTGTCGGAATTTAATGATATATGTAAACAGATTAGAATAGTGACTAGCATATTTCTGTGTTCCTTGTAACATACCATTATTAGTGTTTTGATAGATAATGATGACTGTTTGATTTTCTGAAGACCCAAAAATTTGGATCCTAGCAGGATTTTTGATGATTTTTAATAAAGAAATGAATTTTAAAGAAGTTACCTCAGTATGCAAGTGAACTTCAACTGTTTAACATACATTTATCAAAAGCTAGAAGAAAAACTAGTGAGGATATTATACATATGCTCTAAATTCTCAGAATTTTAAATATGATTTAAAATTCATACCAGTATATTGATTATAAGATAGACAGTATCTTACTTTTACTTTTTTTTTTTCAAGACACTGGATACATTTTATTGAGCCTTTTAGTTTACAACATGAGTTAAAAGGAAAATGAGTTCTCTTTAACCAGTGCTTTACACAGCTGTAGTAAAATACGTTTGAACTTTCAGGATTTATAATGGATTGATTTTCTTAAAAGTTTGGGGATCAAGTAAACAAGTTCTAACTTAACTCCTTGAATTTTCTGGTTGACTCTTCCCTTACAATAGTAACAAGCTGTAATAGTAATAAGTTATGTAAGTTTCTTCCAAGGCCATTGCTGATGTCTTTAGATCTGAAGCATCACTATTTCAATCAATATCCACTAATTCTACTTCAAAAATTGAGTTTTGCATTTGGTGGAATTTTGGCATCAAGCTGTCCTTTCTTGCCATAAGCCCATTCTGGTTTAATCTCCAGTTGAGCCTTTTCTCCTTTATTCATAGTCAAGAGTACTTCATCCCATCCTCTGATAACTTTGCCCATTCCAACCTTAAAACTTAAAGGCTTGGCATTTTTCTTCTTCTTTGAACTTGTTTGAATATTGGTATCAAAAACAGTTCCGTCCTATAATGTCCCTGTATACCAGCAGTGAACCACGTCTCCCTTTTTGGGATAGTTGATTTTATCCCCCTTTTTAAGAACAGATTTTGTGTATTTTGGTGGACCCTCATCCGGTGTCTCTTCAGACTCGGTTTCTTTGGGTTTATCTTCATCAAGCTTCACATTTTTCACTTGCTCGGACACTTGATTTATACTTTCAGTACCCCTGAAATGCTTACTTTCAAGAAGATGGTTATAAGCTGTAACCAAATGGTCCTTGTTAGCTGTCCTGGCCACATTTTGAATGTTTCCTAATAACTTATGCTCTGCAAGAAACGAATCTGAACCGTGGTCCTACAGATACTTGATAATGTGCCTCTTGGGTAGCTGCTCGCTGCGCAGCGGCTCCACTGTCCAGGCCGCCGTGGGGCAGCTGCCGCCACCTTCCGCCGCTGCCTCTGCTTTTCTTTTACTTTTTTGCCCCATAACAGGAGATGTGATAAAAGAAAAATACAGTGACTGTTTAAATTACAAACGATTTATTACAGTAAAAGATTAATAGCATTGCTATTAATCCCCCTCAAAATGCTCCCCCTCGCTTTGAACATTTATTCCATCGCTCCCGCCACTTTCCGAAGCCGTTCTGGAAGTCCTCTTTCGTTGAGTGTCTCCAGTTGCCCTGTCCTGAATCAACTCAAAACGTTCACCTTTCATGGTCATTTTGACTTTGGGGAAGAGCCAGAAGTTGCACAGTGCCAGATCTGGTGAATAAGGTGGATGAGGACACACCGCAACGTGTTTATTTGACAGAAATGGTCGTACCAGAAGTGATGTGTGATATGATTCCATTGAGGACATGGAAGCAGGAGTGACAGCACAACTAAAGACACTCACGAAAGAGGACTTCCAGAACGGTTTCAGAGAGTGGCAAGAGCAAGGAGATAAGTGTTTGAAATGCTGGGGAGTATTCTGAGCGAGATGAATGGCAATGTGTCTTTTATTATAATAAACGTTAATATTCGCTGTTATTTTTTTTTTAATTGGATTTTTTTTATTGGTTAAATAAATAGGGAATTCTCTTTAAATAACCATCTCCTCATGTCATGGCCAGTCCAGGAGCAAATGAGAGCAAATTTTAGTGCACCCCAGGGGCACGGCGCCCACCGGGGGAAGCGTAAAGGGAAGTGGGCAGGCTGCGGGGCTGCCGAGGGGTGGGGTCAGCACACGCCCAGGCCAGCCCCCCAGCAGCCTCCCGATGGCCTCACGGGGCAGACACGCGTTCTCCAGTTCCAGAAGCTCCTTGTAGAGGAAAAAGAGAGAAGGCAAAGGGGGAAACACTCCAGAGACACCAGCAGGGGAACAGGGGCTGCCAGTCGCGCGGGAGGTACGGCCAGGCGCAGACTGGAGCCGGGGGAACGTGAGTGGGACCTGGCAGGGGCCCTCGGGAGGACCCGCGGCTGGGGACAGGTGGCTACCAAAAAGAGGGGGCTGGACCTCGGCAGAGGAGGTGGCTAGAGAGTCCCTCCAGGGACATAAGCGGCTAGAGTGAGACAGGAACGAGGGGCACGAGGCGCTCCCCGAGGCGCTCCCCAGGGCCCAGACGTGGGGGGAGCGTGCGAGCGCCTGCGGGCTCTGGCTGGGTGGAGACGGGGCGCAGCTGCAGTCACCGCCCCTCCCTTCCGACAACACAACGGCAGCTCCTGGTGAGTGTTTAATAGGCCTGGGGGAAGAACAAGGCCCCCACCGCCCTACCCCGGACTCAGCCCCAAGGGGAGGGGAAGGAAACAGCGGTGAGGGCAGGGGGCAGGGGGCGAGGGGTCTACTGGGTCTTCTTGTCTTCCGGGGGGTAGTAGTAAGGAGGTGGAGGTGGCGGAGGCTGGTTTGTGGGCATGTAGACGTTGTGCGGGTTGCCCAGGTTGTAATAGGCGCTGGCAGCTGCTTCTGCGGCCTTGGCTTCGGCTACAGGAGTGGAGGGGACATCAGGGCCACTGACTGGCGGTTCCATGGGCCCGGGGTAGGGCGGCGGGGGGGGGGGGCGCTGCACATACCCCATGGCCCCATCCATCATGGGAGGTCCTGGATAGAACTCAGGTGGGGGCGGTGCATAGGGGTAGCCAGGAGGGCAGGGATACATTCCATTGGCGACTGGCGGGGGAAAGACATAGGCCCCGCTGGGCAGGTAGGAGTACCCATAGGCTCCAGTGGGGGCTTCGCCTCAGGAGGCTTGAGATGCCACCTGTAGCATCCGTTGTCCAAACTTGATGGCGCCCCCTGTTGTAAAGGTCAGCTTGTACGACGCAGAGCCTTCCCAGCCACTTCCTGCCTCTGCCTTCACTGTTGGCACCAAATACAGGATGCTTGATCTCACAGTCCTTCATCAGGTAAAATGGCATCATGAAGGACTGCATGGCATCCTTCCCCTTGGACAGAAAGATGACCTGGTACGGGGTCAGGTAGATGGTGCCTTTCTTGGTCCCTTTGAAGGCCTCTGTTATGTTCTTCATGTCATTGAAAGTAAGTTCCACATGGTCATAGGACATTAGGATGCTTTCGGTGTTGTTGACGATCACTCCGCCGGCCTCCGAGTGATTCTTGTTGAGCGCCATAGTCTCTCTTCGCTGTTATTTTTAAATCACCTCTCCTATAGTTGCTTGGTTGACTTAAATAGTGAGTTAAATATGAGAATCTCAAGTTCTCTTTATCCTTTACTCTCAGCCCTAATTGGTATAACCATTCCTACCATTTCTGTGTTTTCAGTCTTCCCAACAATATCTAAACTCTCTATGAAGGCAGAGAATGTTTTCTATTTATTTATTAGTTTCATAAAAACTCTGCATACCATATGCATGGAAATATGTTACATTCTACATTCTAATAATATTCTAAATATTATTTATATGTTTCATAAATGATAATCCATTTATAGTATACTTCATAATGTATCTTCCAATGACCAAAATATGTATTTAATCAGAGCCTCTAATTTATGTCTTACATTAAATAACAGATTGTTTTAGTTTTAGTAATATAGTAAGAAATTGTATTGTTTAAAAAAATTATGATATATAAATGAATACCATGAAATCATTAAATACGAGGATGTATCTTCATAGTACACGGAATGATATTTATGATGTAATATCATAAATATCAAGTTAAAAAAAGACAATGAAATCACATGCATAGAATTGAGTCTTTAAAAAACTATACATGTTTACATACATAGAAAAATGACTGAAAAATAGAATGTTAACAGTATTTTTATTTTTTGTTACATCAAATTTCCGTTTTATAAAAAATAGTCTACTTCCATTAAAAAACAATAGAGAATTCAGATGAATTTTTAAGTGAAGTTTCAAAATTTGATGTGAATACTTACTTTACAACTTTGCCATATTTGGAAAATATCTGAAACAAAATACCACACAGTAATTTACAAATTTAATTTAAAATCATTTAAAAATTAAAATTTCAGATTGTATACACTGACCACATTCTTTGTTACAGTTTATGGAAAACTTTAGCCTTTAGTCTAAGGTAGGCCCTAAAAGATATATTTTTTAGTGACTAGAATAATATTATTTTTTTTGTTGTTATTGGAGTCACAGTATCTGCTTCATTTCCTAAATTGTACACAGTGGAAAAGAAACACTTCATGTGTGGTCGATTGAAGGCACACACTCTGCACAGCTGCTGTGTTCCTGTGGTATATCCATGGCAACCATCAACTCCATCATAACTCCGAGAAACCTTGTGCTTCAAATATCAACGTTGTGCAGTATCACCATTCCTAGCCTACCCCCACCCCATCAAGCAATCACTGTTTTAGAAGACAGATACATAGACTGTTTATGAAAAACAAAACATAAACACTTGTATAATGAAAAACTTATTCCCATCAGTCTTTACAAGACTGGTAGAACTTTATAGTTGGCCCTTTCTTCTTTTACTTCTACATATTCATCCTAAGCAATCTCATCTATTTCTACTATTTCAGCTGTTACTTATACACTAATAGTTCCTATTTATTATACAGGTAACCCTTGTATAACACCGTCGTTAAGTTTCATAAAAATGTAGTGTTATGCAAATCCGTGTTATACAAAACAAAGAACTAGTACAAAAAAAGGGATTAGGTTCCAAAAATTAAAAAAAGTAATTTTATTTTTATAATTGAGAGAAATATCTTTGTTAAAGCAATTTCACCAAAAGTATAACATATTAATATGTATTAAATAATGTTTTCTTTGTCATCACTGCTAAGCACTATTAACTGAGGGCGTTTTCTTTTTGACAAAGTATCTTCATCCTCTGAACTTCTTCAGCATAATCTTGACTTCTGTACTTTTTGCAAAAATCTGTTATTTTTAGATTGCTTGCTTTTAGCTGAGAGATCTTTATACATTTCATTATATGGTACTAAGCACTTGTGAAGTTCTGTCTTAAACTTTGTGCTTCTTTCAGTGGAAGGATCTTCATTTAGGAAATATAGCTCCAATTGTTTGGCTAAGTCTAGGCCTTTACTTAATACTCCATGATCAAACTGGATTTAAAATTCTAATAAATTTTAAAATTCTGCAGTCAAATCTGATATGACATTCACGCTCAAATGAAAAATTTCAAATGAGATAACTTTTACTCTTAAAAGCTCTCATCTTCTGTGTTATTCGGGGATTTCCCTAATTTCGAATGAGAGATTTTTTGCTCTTAAAAGCTCTTATTATGCTGTGTTGTTTGGGGACTTCTCTAATTCTCAAACCATGTTAGAGTGAAACCGTGTTCTAGGATGGTGTGTTGTATATGGGTTTCCCCAAATCTCGGACTGTTAGAGTAAAACCGTGTTCTAGAAATGCCGTGTTATATGGGGGTTTCCTGTATAACGCTTCTTAGAAGTCTTTTAGAATGCATTAATACTATATGCAATCAATAATAAATTTTGAGTTCTGTCATTTAGTTGCAGTATAACTAAACTGCAGTGTTAGCCACATTGAATTCTGAAGACCAGTAACAGACAGCTTTCCATATAACACTTTCCAATGGCTTCTCCCTTCAGAGTCCTTTGCATCATCTACATAGGCCCTATACTATAAGGCACCCCTGCATGGGTTTACCTCTGACTGCCCCTCCTCTTCTTTCCCCTTGATTTATTATGTGTCTAAAAAGCTTGTCCTCCAGACATTTGCACAACTTCCTTCCTTCCTTCAGGTCTTTATTCAATTCACCTTCTCAATAAGGTTTTAGACCATCATGTAAAATACCACATCCATTTTCAACCTAACATTTATTAACCCTCCTTTCCTGCTTTATTTTTTTTCTCCTTAGCACCAAATATCTTAGAATTAACTTAGGATCTAACAAATAACATCGTTTGAGTTTTTGAAATTTCACTTTATTTCTCTCTCTTGCTATAATAATATATTGTGAGTGCCAAGAGGGATTTTCATCTTTTTGTTCAGATGTGTTCCTAGTACCTGTAAGAGTGCTGAGCATACAGTAAGTGTCCAAGAAATACAGAAATGTCTCTATCTTGTAATAAAGAAGAAAGCTAAAGTTCATTTTCTCCTCTGTTCATTGAGGCTCAAGCTATTAATATCTTATCTAAGTAATTAATGAAGTACCATGCATCATCCATGCAGCATCTCTCTACTTAACATCTTCCCAAAGTAGCAGAGGGAAGAGGGCACAATTGGAAAAAGGATTCACGTCATTCCTTCCAGTTTCTCTCAACCACTCATCTGCAGGACAAGCTCTGCAGGAACTTTTGTTCTCTGAAAGGTAAAGCAGTAAAAAGATGTTGGAAGGGATTCCTCCCTGCCCCTATCACCTCTATCCTGAATTGGAAACAAAATTTATTAAACTGTTAAGTGTCTGCATATATGTAAATTAAGATATACTTTCAAAATTTGAGATTTAGGAAAGGGATGTTTGCTTCCATTAGCCCTTTCCTCCAAAACCTCTACAAAGCCAAGTAAGCAAGCAGGAAAAATTAGCCTATCATAAGTACCTCCTACTTCATTATGCTAGCCGTTCTTCTGTTTATAAAGAACTTGTTATTCTTTATAAAAGAGTTTCCTTGGAAATGATGAGTGTCTAATTTGTTTTCACTTACTAATGTTTACAATAGGGGTCTTTGGTATTAACGGTTTAAGTGCACTGTAAAGTACTTATTAAGAATTTTTGCCAAGGAGACCTATTTGCTTAAACTATATGTTTCTCAAATCGAGAATTCAGAAGATAACAGTATTAATACTAAAACTTACCCGGTATAAGTCATTGTTGGTCAGGGAAAAGGGCAAGTTGGATACATACACAGTGCTCTTACTTGGGGCCAATCCACCACTCATTTCTAAAAAGGAAAATAAACAGACCCAGAAGTAATCTAAGCCAGGTATTCTTCATTCCATATAACACCAAGATAGGCAATCACTGATTTAATTATGCCAGATTCACATACCTTCCTCACTTCTTAGTAATGGTTAAGAACAATAACTCCAGCTGAGTGAACTAAGGAATTCCTTTTCTCCAGACACCACATGAAAGAGTTTTCTGGTCCTTTCAAATGGATTTTTCACACTAACTCTGTCAGTGATGGTCTATGCAGGGGTGTAGTCTTTTGGTTTCCCTGGGTCATAGTGGAAAAAGAATTGTCTTGGGCCACACATAAAATACACTAAGGATAGCTGATGAGCTTAAAATAAAAATCGCAAAAAAAAAATCTCATGTTTAGGAAATTTGTGTTGGGCTGCATTCAAAGCTGTCCTGGGCTGTCTGTGGCCCGCAGGCTAGGCAGGCTTGGTCTGTGGTGTGAACAAAAAGGTGAGTTTTAAACAAATGAAGGAAAATCTGAGGCTACTCTTAACCTCCCCTAAGGCTAAGAGCAAGAAAGTGTTTTCAAATATGCATGCCTAACCCACACACATTAGAAGGAGCCTAGGACCTCAGAAAGAACTTTAGCTATTGATTTTCACTGATACATATTATGATTGGTTACCTTTTTAGTTGTGTTAATATTTTTCTCTGGAAATATTAGGCCCACATTTTGATGTATATAAAGTTCTTTCAAATCACTAATTTTGCAGGTTATTGCTAAATTAGGAAATGATACATTTTATTATATGAATAGGTTTCAATGCCTTCAAGGATAATGAATGACCTCTGTACGTATTTTTAAGCTTACAAATATAATCTGCAATTAATTTTCATACCGAAGTTTTACAAAGTCAGAAAATTGTACCTGGCTCAACCAACTTCAAATTTTCCCTTTAAAAAGCGTGTGTGGTTATGTAGTTAAGATAGCGGTACGGACTATCACAAATGGCAAAATATTAATTTTAAGGCGTGCCAATTCGTGAAGTGATGGGGAAACTACTTAATACCTGATATGCTTTTTGGGAATGATACAACTTCAGAAATTCAACATCGATAGGTTGCTTCTGAAAAGTTTCACATTTGAAATCTACACGTTACCCGTTCTTGTGAGAACTGCGAGGGCAGCTAACCATAAAGGTTTTGGAATAAAAAGGGTGACAGGAAAAAGGACTTAACAGTTCGGCGGCCAGGCCTGGAGAGGAAGGAGCCTGCAGGAGAAAAGGCCACAGCTGAGGAGGCGTTTACCTTCAGGTGGGCCGGGCCCAGGAGATCAGAAGAGCGCGAACCCACAGCTCATCTGAGGCTCATCCACGACTGTTCCTTGCCCTTGGCTGGGCCCGCGGCATCACGAGCACTGGAAACCGGCTGGCACCGCAGACGAGAAAGAAGAAGCCTCAACGCCTCTCCCCAGCTCTGGTTAGATCAAGGCCCTGGAGGCGGGCCCAGAGGCGGGCGCTTTTGTGACGTGTTGCGCGCGCCGGAAGTGCCTGCTGAGGAGCGGCGACAAACGGACCATCACATTTACGGGGTGTCCCTGTAACCCAGAGTTGGTGAGCGCGTTTTATCTTTGCCACAGGTGGACGGGGACAGGCGCGAGGGGTGACTAGCGGGGTTGGCAGCGGGCGGGCGTTTTCCGCGGTGAGACTTGGAGTCTCCCGCTGAATTTGAATCTTGCAACAAACATTTCTACTCCCGCTGCTGAGGGTGGAGAGATTCAGTGGAATTTAGAATGCAGGAAAGTGTTAATTCTGAAATCTAGGTTCGCTTCTCTTTAGCGCCGTAATTTGCACAAAGAGTTCTAAATTAGGTAGCTTCAGTGATCCCAGATCAGTTAGGAAGTCGGTAAATTTACAGAATGTTTTCAGCGTACCCAATTCTGTGTTAGGCACTCAGAGAGTTACAAAAAAAGTGTAAAACAGGCCTTTTTCTGGTGTATATCTTAATCTAGTTGGGGAGACAGGGTCAACTTGGGGAGACTTGGATTCAGGAATGACCCCTCTTGAGTATTGATAAGGACAAATGTTGAACTTCTTGGCACCCTTTTTCTTCCTGTAAATCTGTAATGGGCACAGTGCTCGCTTTCTCTCTCTTTTTTTTTTTCTTTCTAAGAGGCTGTATACAGGCCCATCATTCCTACAGAAAAATCAGAATAATGCACGGTAGTTTATACTGAACTTCTGCCCACCAGTACACACAGACCAGGCCTCTAACCACTCCATGGGAGCCTATGGGCCAGCAGCCTGGAACCCAGAGCCTATCCTGGAGCCTGCACAATCAATGCAGACTGAAGCAGATGTCTTCTAGAGAGATGGAAGTGCAATCCTACCAGGGCACAACTGAATTTTGAGAGGCCTGAATGCCTTGGCATCCACCAGGGGACCGCTGGGACTAATTCTCTTGGCAAACTTGTGGCCAGCCAAAACTACCATGCTTCACATCCCGGTTATCCTTGGTTATCGCCCAAGATGTAAGCCCCTTTGGTCTTTTATGCTACACCCTAATCCCCAGGCTGCTTTGTGATTTGATTTAGGCTATTACTGCTTCTCTTCACCTTCTCCACTTTGCACTCCTCAACACAGGTGTGCTCTCTGAAACCTCTATTCCTTGCTTAACAAACTTGTTTACAAAAGTTTTATGGAAATTCCCTTTCATCTTCCGACCTTAGCTAACAATTGGCTTTTCCCCCCAGCCCTTTTAATTGAGCCTTTCTTTGACACCTGCATTAAGGTTGCGTGATGGCTGTAGGCATATTGAACTGATTTCACATCCTCAAAATACTTTTGTCTCCCTGCGTCTTTGCAAAGGTTCTTTTCTGTCTCTGTGGCATTTGTTTTCCCTGACCTCTCCCTTAATCTCTTTGTAGATCATTTCTGTGCCTGCTAAAGATCAGGTTAGCTGTCACTTTCTCTGAGGGGTGTTCACTGACTTCCAAAAGACTTCTAGTAGGTACCCTAGCCATTTGCTAAGTGTCCTCCCTCTACTTCCTTTATCATAGCACTTACAGCATGTATCTTAATTGTTTGTCTCTTTGCCTTTCCCATTAAGCTAGGTTGTAGGGGAGGGATTGTACTTGTTTTGTTTATTTTTGTTGTTTATTTTTGTAACTCCAGTGCCTGATAGGCAGTTGGGTATTTCGTGAATGATTGCAATGCTATAGGTACAGTCTTAGTAGTCAAAACTGCCATCTCCTGACTTTAAGATTTAAGAACCGTTCAGAAAGGGACAGCTGATACTCAGCTACAGCTCATTGTAACTATGTGACTGTATGTTCCCAGTACTGCCAGAGTATCCAGTTTTTTCAAGGAAGGTTGGAAATAGTTTTTTAAAAAAGTGATAGCTCCCAGTTTTTAAGTTTTGTCAATAAAGTTTTATTAAAACAAAAAATACAAAAAAAGACTTGGGCCATACAAGTCATATGTGGCCTGTTAGCCACAAGTTTGGAATCTGTTTTAAGTGTCATAGAAATGGGCTTTGTGGAGAATAATAGATTTTGAACTGGACCTTTATGTATGGTTGGAAGTTGAGTAAGTGAATGGAAAGAGGTAATCCAGTTTGGGACATAACTCCAAGGAGGTGTGTGTTACTTTGTGGCACAATGAGGAGGCTTGCAGGAAGATCCTTTTGGAGAGAAGGGAAGGTTAAGTGAAGTGAAAGAAGGGGGCATATGGTGGGCACAGAAGTTTGGATTTATTACAGTTATTAAACTATTTGGATTCTTGATCAGGTAAACTTCAGATATGAATGATGTATTAAGTGAATTGAGTATCTTTTTAAAAGGGTGAAATGGAGGGTAAAAGACCAATTAAGACTGTAACCTCTTTACAGATATAAGATGTTGATTTGTAAATATTATACATAAGCAAACATCTGGTATTTTTGTCTACTTGTGTAATTTCATTTACTTGGTCACTTACAATGGACAATCAAGAATCTCCTACTATAAGTACTAAATCAATATGGTGGGTCTTATAAAAGAAGTATCCTTAAAACATTGAAAAGTAACTTGTAAAACTAGTGGAAAATGCAGTACTTTGACAGAACTAAGATACATGTTTCATTATGAAATAGGCAGTGGTCTCCTTTTATCTAACCTCTTTTTTCTTTTAATCCACCTTATTTACTGCCAGGATAATCTTCTGGAATGATATTTCTCCTCTTCTAGTTACTTTATCTATCTGTCTGTCTATCTTTCTGTCTATCTGCTTTTCTGTTTATCTATCTATTTATTTATTTGCTATGTTGTATCATTTAATGCCCTTGAATTTGTTCTCTCTGTTCTTGCTTGTTTCATTGTGAAGCAGTGTAATATGATGGAAGGGAGTCATGCAGACCTCAGTCTGATTCCAGGTTCCATTTGACTCTGAGATTTGAGCTTTACAGAGCCTCCATGTTTTATCTGGAATAGTAGGGATAATACCTATTTCATGAGAAGAAATGAAAGTTTGTCGAATACCTATGTAGGCCTATTTCCCACTCCTTTGCGGTGCGAATCTTTTGCTCTTGTCACTTCCATTTTATGTACATCTTGCCTTCCCTAATTCTTTTCCCTTTTCTTAGATTCTGTACATTATTGTTCATCCATATTTGAGCAATCTCTCAAGATTCTGTTTAAATTTTCTTGAGTTCCTTAACTACTATTGCCTGCATTTCTCTCCCCCTGAGCATTGAACAATGACTAATTCTAGCAGACACTCTGCTCTATTTTAATCATTTTAAATGACATCAGTGTTCGTTTTTTCCCACAGACTTTGAATAATTATATTCTAACATTCATTTTTAATTTAGTTGTCTGGAATTTTAAACATTTTTTTTCAATAGAAATAGTATTATGTAATGTTTAGGTTCAAGACTGCCCTTTAGAGCTGCTTGCTTCATGTTATGTTAGGAATATGACCTTGCTTTAGGTCAGTGGATCTCATCCTGAAATAAGATTTTTTTAAGTGTCAGAGTCCCAGGTGCCAGGCCAATTATATAGGGATTTCAGAGTATAGGGCCTAGACATTGGTATTTTTAAAAGCTCTTTAGGTGGTTCTAATGTGCAGCTAGGGTTGAGAATTACTGCTTTAGGTGCTAGAGCTAAAGTATTCTCACTGGTACTTTTTGCTCAGAAATAAAATGGTAATAGTGTCATGAGAAGTGTGACAGGAACCATAATCTAATAGTGCTCACTGGCAGATTTTTGAATAACTAAAAGGTACGTAGTAATATTAATGTTTCTCAGAATGGTTCATGTGGTGGTCATGCGAATATCACATTTATTTATTTGGCCAGTATTTCATAAGTATTTTTGCTAAGCAGCAGGAGTAAGAGAGTCAAATACACAGTCATTGCCTTTGCCATGGTATTTAGTTTGGGAGAGAGAAGAGGAAAACAAGTATATTGAATACGATGTTTTATAGTGCTATGATAACAGAGTGTTTTAAGAGTCTCAGAGAAGGAACAACTTTATTCTTTTTAAAGAGTATAAGAAAAGCTGACATTTGAGCTGAATAAGAAAGATTAGAGGGTAAAGGCGGATATATATAGAGGAAAGATTCTAGGCAGGGGAGAAGCATGCCAAGGTGTGGTGGTAAGAAATACTGGCACACTTGCAGAACAAGGAGTAGGTGAAAAGTCTGAAGGTTCAGAGACTGTTGAGGAAATGGTAGAGATGAAACAGGAAAGACAGGAGCAAGGTCATAAATAAACCTTTTTCCAGTTTCAGGGTTGAGATATTGTTTTGTTAAGATTTGGGGATCCACTGAGATTTTTAAATCAGGTGTCTTACTTGAATAAAGGCTATAGCTTGCAGTTTGGGAAAGGTGACCCCAGAAGCAGGGAGACCAGTCTTTTACTATTGGGGAATCCAGTGGCTAGGTTAAGAGCATCTGAGTGGAGACATTTGTAGCAGGGATAGTATATGTGGATACATGTGCTCTACATATGGAGGTGATAGAAATAACTGACTTTAGTGAATATTTAGATAGGAAAAATTTTGGGTCTTGTATGACTCAGGCTTCTGATTTGGGCCTTTGAGTGCCTGGTGGTGTCATTGACCAAAATGGGGAAGACAGAAGATGAAGGTTTTGTGAGAAGTGAATAACTGTTTTTGCTTTTCAGTTGGAGATATCTGTGAGACATCCTCTTGAATGGACTCAGGGTGGAAGTGGAGATGTAGGAATCATCTAGAGGGAGCATGTGATCAGCATTAACAAATTTACTCCATGACTACTGAGCACATACATTGTTCAAATTGTTCTAGTTTCTTAATATTAATCAATAAACAACAAAGAGATCCCTACTTTCATATACGAGGCCGTACAATTTCTCAGACTCATCCTGGAAAAGTGCTACGTACCTCATGACTGAATATCACTGTGGTCGCCTTCGAAGTACTCCCCTTGGGAAGCTATGCACTGACGCCAGTGCCTAGTCTTCCCTTGAAAGCAGTTTTAGAACTTTTTTCCTGGAATGGCCATCAGAGCTGTCCTCATTCTCAAAATCTGACAATTAAGTTCACTTACGTTGGCAGCACTGTACAAACAACTCGGTAAGGTGTCATAACCTTAGCAAGGTTATGACATCTTAGTTCCAAAATTGCTTTGAAGGGTGGACTACACACTGGTGTCAGTGCATAGCTTCCCAAGGAGAGTTCTTTGAAGGTGACAGTAATGATATTCAGCAATGAGGTATATAGTACTTCTTCCAGCATGCATTTGAGAAATTAATTGTGTGACCTCATAGCTCATAATTCTAGTAGTGAGGGACTGGTAATATACATCAAATGTAAATTATATGGTATCTTAGATTATTAGTGCTATGAAAACCCCAAAATTTTTGGGTCTGGTAGGTGGGTGATATTAAGAAGACATTAAGAAAGTGACATTGAAAAGAACAGCAACAAAATGGTGACAGGAGAGGGACCTCTGAAAAACTCCTCTGGAGATTGCAACTAATAAAACACCTGTACCTCAACCAAGGACCCTCTACACAATGCACAATCACAGCTAAAAAACCCTTGTCATATTAAGGTACCTGCAGGCAGGCAGAAGGTTAAACAAAGGAGAAATAAAAAGGAAGAGCGGGGACTTGGCCACACTACTGCTGGGGGAGGGAGGAGCAAGAAGGCGGCAGGAGAGTGCTCCGGGCCTCACTCAGTCTGTGGGACTGAGGAAAGGGGGCCCAGGGGTGGAGGTGTGAGATGCTACACCCACCTCACTTTGGCCCCAGGAGGTACAGACCAGTCAGCAAACCGCAGTGGCCAGACTTCACTCTAGTTCCAGAGTGGGAGTGACTGGGTGGTGAGGAGCTGCAGCATGAATGCCCCAGCTAGGAAGGACAAGGAGAGAGGGGTGTGCATGTATTTCTCACCCCACAACTAGGAGACAGCTTGAAAAACCAGCAAACAGGACTGACCCCAAGGCTCAGGGCAGAATCTGTGCCTGGGGCAAACAGAAAACAGGTGCAATCATGCCTAAACTCCCCGCACGACCCCCAGAGCCTCAGGAGCAACAAAGCCACAAACACCCCTCCCCCACAGTCCTCTGGTTACGCAGTATCAGAAGTGAGCACCAAAGATACTATAGCTAGGAGGGTCCAGAGAGGCTGCAAAAATGAGAAACCAGAGAAAGAGATGGGGACAGATGATCCATCAGAAACAGAGCTCACATCAACAATTATAAAAATGCTTAAGGAACTGAATGATAATTTCAACAGAGAGAGAACAACATTAAAGAAGACTTACAAACCATTATAAAGGACCAGAGAGAGATAATGACTACATTAACTGAAAGGAAGAATCCGGAATCTGGAATGAAAGTCACTAAATTAGATAAAATAGAAGCGCAAAGCAGTGATTTGCAGGAAAAGACAGCAGAAAACACCCAGCCAGAACAGTTAGAAAACAATTTCCAAAAAAATGAGCTTGGATTGAGATTCCTCTGGGACTATATCAGACAGAAAAATATCGGAATAACAGGTGTGCCAGAAGGGACAGAGGAAAAGCAAGGGATCAAGAAATTATTTGAAGAATAATGACTGAAAATTTTCCTAACCTGTCTAAGGAAATAGACATACAAGTGCGGGATGCACAGAGAATCCCAAAAGAGATGATACCAAGTAAGAACATACTGAGACACATCATAATTAAAATGGCAAAAGTTAAAAAGAGAAAATTCTAAAAACAGCAAGAGAAATGCAAGTAGTAACTTATAAAGGGACACCCCTTCGACTCTCAGCTGATTTCTCACCAGAAACTTTACAGGCCAGAAGGGTTTGGTAGAAAATAATTCAACGTGATTAAAAACCAAGGGTCTACAACCAAGAATAATGTATTCAGCAAGGCTAGCATTCATAATTGAAGGACAGATAAGGAGCTTCTCAGATAAGAAAGAGCCAAAGAAATACATCACCACCAAACCAGAACTACAGAAATGTTAGAGGGACTTCTTTAAGATGGGAGGGGGATGGGAGTGTGGGTAAAATAAGGGAAAGGGATGGAGAAATTTAGTTTGTTAACATTGAATGAAAAGCAACAAAGAAACAAAGCTCATGGACACAGTCAATAGTAGTTACCTGAGGTTTTAAAGGGGAGGTGGGTGGGGGAGAAGGGACAGGGACACAAATATATGGTGATAGAAAGAGAACTGACTCTGGGTGATGAACACATAATACAACACAGAAAATGTAGATTTGTACACCTGGGACTAACGTAATTTTTACTAATCAATGTCACCCCAATCAGTTAAAAAATTTATATTAAAAAAACCTGAATAAAAATGTAAAGACAAAATAAAGGTGACATTGAAGGATGAAGAAGTTAACCATATGCAGAAACCTGGAAAATTTTTTGGTGAGGAATTTCTAGTGCAAAGGCCTGTTGCTCATGTAAATTATGTGGTCAAATGTTACCTTTATATTCACTAACCAGGGTTGGCTATCAAAGTAGTTACTGAATGAATAGAAAGAGCGAAAGGAATGAGTTTGGGGAGGAGGGAAAGCTACTTATTCTGAGTGTATTTAATGCTGGAAGCTGACTAGTGCAATGTGCAAAGTTATTCTATAATCTAAGCTGCTACTATAACCAAACTGGATAAAATGAGTAACAGATCTTTCTTTGTTACCTTGCCGGTGGATTCAGTGTGTGAGTGGTTTGACAGGAGCATATTAGCTACAACTTCATTTTCTCAATTTCCAGGCTATTCTCACTGAGAATTCAAGACCTCTCTGTCCTCGAAGGCCTCAATCGAAGTTAAAATAAGAATGGCCGGGTAGCACAGGAGAGTGCTCTGAGAAAGGCTTATTTCCTTCTGGAATTAAATATATCACTATGGTATATTAAACATACTTTCTTGGCATAAGAGAATGAACGTGATTTTTAAAAATTCTGCAAAACAGTTATTAGTAAGCTTCTAAATGAAGCTTACATCCTTGACACTAAATTTTAAATCTGTTATCTGCCTAACTGTGATGTAGAAGGCCCTTTCATTTTTCAGTTGTATCCTTCAGTTTTTATATCTTGTTGGGTCAGACAACTTTTCTGGAATACTTCTGAGACTCCACTAATGGAGGAAGATTAGTAAGGTGATTCAGCCAAGTGATGATCACTTCACTACATAGGAGCACCTTTGTTTAAATTTAGCTGATTGGCTTCTAGTTGCAGGATGGGTCAATTTTCTAAATGTGGATAGTATAAACATGTGCCACTTATCAGAAGATTGCAGTACTTAGCAGCTATTTTAAAATCCTTTGAAAATTAGTAGGTGCTATTTGAATTGAAGATGACATTATCATGTGCTCTCCCCTAATTACTCTACAGTACCTTCATCATCATATTCTCCTGTAATACCTTTTCGCTTTTCTGTTACCTTAATTTCACGACCCAACTTACTGCCCACCTTCTTTAAAGCTCAATATTCTTTTTTTGTGTCTCAAATCAACAAACTGTCTTCTATTTAGTTTTACTAACAGTACAAGCTTGCATATAGAATCTTCTATTTGTATTCTTTACTCAATTATATAGATTTCTTAAGGATAATAGAAGTTTAATAATTTGACATGGACCTCACCAGTGCTGTTTGATTTTGGGGGGATGTTTATACTCTTGGATGCTAATTATTTTGCTACATTATTCTCTTTAATTTCACTATTATGTTCTATTTTTATATACTTTATTCTGAAAATACATAGTTATTTAGATGACCATGAAGCATTATATTCTGATACTTCAGTTTGCGAAAGATAAGAGGACATTTAAAAACTGCTTACAGACTTCTGTAAAGATTAATATTTTATTACATTCACCAGTAATAGATAACTTTAAAAATTGAAATAATTGATTAAAGACTGTTATAGCCTAATACCTATATTTAATATAGATACTTAAGTAACTATTACTTGTAGAAAAAAGTAATTTCTTTTTATAAAATTATACCGTATGTACAATAATTTTAAATTAAGATCTTTAAAAATTGTTAATTTTTTAAGATAAACAGAATTTATTTACTTAATTTACTAAACATTTTCACTTGAAACGGATTTCCATGGCTCCCTTTAAGGACATCATCAGGTATGGAGTCAAATATGCAAATTTATGCAAATATGCAATAACCGTAGGACTTAAAAATGTGGAACAGAAGTACAGTGTCTAGCTGTTTTATGTATGCTGTTTTTACCTGGAAGAAATTAAGTTCAAAATACAGACTGTCACCCTGTAGAAGTGAGTGTTCCATTTAGCAAATTTAGTTCGGAGTTTGATGCCAGATAAATTCATTAAAAAAAGTTTTTTTTATTGTGATAAACTATACATCAAATTTACCATTTTAACCATTTTTAAGTGTCACTTCAGTGGTATTAAGTACATTCACATTGTTGCACAGGTCACTACCATTCAACGCTTTGGCTCTTCCCCACTGAAACAGTATACCCATTAAACGATAATTCCACATCAGGTAAATGTACTTTTATTTAGGTTTTTTTTCCTGCTTCCATTTGTTGAGCCATCTCAGGATTTTAGCTCTTTAATTCATTTGTTCTTATTTTGCTTTTCCACAGTGCATTTAATTGGCTTGTTATCTATATTCTGGACAATCCTATTTTTAATTCCTACATGTTTATATTTATATTTTTGTCTTGTTCTGGCTGCTTTGTTTATTTTGGAGAGGGAGGTTAGTTCCCTGGCTGGGAATCCAACCCAGGCCACGGTGTTGAGAGTGCTTTGTTTCCAATTACTAGGTTTTCATCAAAGTTATATACTTTTAATTTCTTTTCTGCCTTTTTTTTTTTTTAGCTTCTATAAATTGTGGATTAATTAATTAGAGTAGAACTTCTTTGAGGTAATTGCAGTAAAATTGTCTTCCAATCTGCTAGGTAGAAAAAGGCAACTAGATCAGGTATGACCTATAAATTTAAGCCTATAAGTATAGTTTTATTTCTGTACTCAGCTAGTTAGGCACTTCACAGAACCTTTGCATAGCAATTAGGTGAGCTTAAGTGAGCTACTCTTTCCATAATGGAGCCAAACTCTTTCATCTTTTGAATTTCATGTGAAATAGTAGTAGGTAGAACTATAGGCTTAAGTAGATTTAGGTTCACTTTTTTTAGGGTAAGAATATTTTATAGATTTGCAATTTTCATCATGAATCACACATTGCCTATTTTTTGTTTTTTGTTTGTTTTTCATTTTACCTAAGCTAGTACAATGCACTTTATTTATTTTGGGGGAAAGTCATTAAAAATTTTTTTCATCAAATTTTTACCTAATAATTTTAGGGTTTTTTTGTTTGTTTTGTTTTAAGGTTAGTGTTCTTTGATGAGTTGCCTTGATATTTGGGATTACTTTTAAACATAGGACCATCTACTGCCCAAACTGTAGGAATTTCTAGACTAAAGATAACAGATTTAAAAAAAAAATGTGTTATTTTAAAGTCACTGTTCTTAATATTCTAGATAAAGTGGTCTTAATCATCTAGTACAATCCTTTTAGAGATAAGGATAAGAGAGATGCCCTGTCCAGCTTTGAACTGGCAAAGTTAGGACTAGAATTCTCTTAAAATGACTTTATTGTTCTTATGAAAATTTGGTGGCTTCTGGTGGTCAAAATAATGCCTCTGTTTTCAAAAATATGTTTAAAGGGAGTTTATTGTTAATGCCCATAATTTTTTATTTTGAGAGTTTTATTTATACAAATAATGAAGTTTTAATTATTTTTCTCCATTGACTGGTTTATTACAGACACACATCTTCATGTTTGTATTTCCTCCACTCCTATAGGAGATTGTTGAAAACTTTAAATTTGATTCCTAAAAGGACTCAAGTAAGTAGTATAGTAGTTATTCTTACATTTTTGTGACAAGTCAGTAAATTTCAGTAATTTGGTGTTATATCTAGTTAAGAAATGATATAGTATTTCTTTAGAACTCTTGAAGTTTATGTTTCTTTCTCATTAATTACAAAATCTTATTTGTACTTAGGTTCTCCTTTAGTTCATTAATTTATATTCATAATTTCTACCTTGACTTGACACATTACACTTTTTTATTATTTTTATTTTTTTTATTAATTTTTATCATTAGACTTACTGGGGTGACATCTGTTAGTAAGGATTACATAGGTTTCAGGCATACAATTCTACAGTGCATTGTCAGCTTGACATTATGCTTTTTGAATGATTTTCAGGACCTTTAAAAAGAGTTACTTATTTTTATAATGGATAATAGGATGTATAAAACATTAAGCATTGGAAGTATTCTCCCTGCCACCCAGTTCTTGGCAGAGGCAGGCACTGTGACATTCTCTTGCTTATAATCCCAGAAGTAATCTCTGCAGATGCTCTGCCTTTTTATTTTCCAAAACTGACACCATACTCTACATGTTAATTTGCCATTTCCTCTTTTGCATTAGCAGTGTATCTTAGCAATCTTTTTATGTTGTTGTATATGGGATTACTTTTCTTTGAAATGGTTTGCTTAGTACTCCTTTATATGAATGCACAACACTTTATTTAATCTGTACCCTCCTGAGGGACATTGGTATGCACACATGCAACTATACATAGCAGTAGAATTGTCAGGTCAAAGTATGTGCATTTAACATTTTTAATAGATACTGACAAATTGTTCCTAGTTGTACCATATTATGTTTCTTCATTAATGTGATAGAATATTGCTTTCCTTACTCTTGTTGAGGCAGTTTTTTTGCAGAACTGTGGGAGAAAATTAGTACTCCATTATCATCTTAGTTTTCATCTTTATTTTGAAAAAAGTTAAGCATCCTTTCAAAAGATTGAACTGTTGTATTTTCTTTTTTATGAACGGTCTTCATATCGTTATGAACATTTTTCTTTTGGGTTGTTGATTTTTTTGTGTGTGATGTAATTTCAATTTGTTGCTGTTAACTATTTCTCTGGACTGTATCTTAAGTAGGATAAAAACTAACTTACTCTTTGGACTGAAACCTTTGGTGGGTTCAGTAAAGGTGGGACCCTCATAATGTTGACAAACTAACTTTTATGTTTCCATCAATTCTTTTGCCTGGTAGACTGGTTACTTTGAAATACATTATTAATGACATCTGGTTGTAGACTTAGATTCAGGTTGATTTATGTATACTGTTGAAAGCTAATTTATAACTTAAGGAAATTAACATTTTCCTAGGCATCTTTGGTTAGTTAATTCATTTTTTTTGTGTGTCTGTGTTAGAAAATATTATAGGTTTGTTTTTACAGAGAAAATTAAGATTGTTTGTACTATGATAATGTCAAAAAACATTGTTATCTTCCAGTCTTTATTTTTTCCTTAGCTTACATTTACTTAAACTTTCAGAATTCTATACTGCTAAAATGGTATGGCCATCCCTTCCCCCATTCTCACCCTCTTTCCTTAGTATTGCATCATAAAGAGCCACCAGAAATCTTCTGACTTGTATTTTCTGAAATACTTTTTCTCTTTACAGATCTGTGGCTTATGCATCTGGAGTTGTTGCTCTATTTTCTATGTGCAAAGAGGTCCTAACTTAGTAGCTAACTGTTCCATTTTCACTTCTTGCTTATGATCATCCTTCTACTTATCAGACGATTCATAGTCCTTGGCTCAAAATCTGCTCCATGATTATTTCACTTACTTCTGGTTCTGCCCTGTTAACCAATTGTCATCTACTCTAGGAGTTTTCAAGACCTGGGACCTGCAAGGTTGAAAATATTTTCAGGTCTTATATAAAAAGGTTGCCGACCCTTGATCTGTCTTACCATTTCATATAAATGACTGTTGAGCTGTTTCCTGCATCCTGTTTTCTTTTCTCTCATTTGCCTTGATTACCTTGTCTTTTGACTGTTCACAGATCCTGTTTCACCTGGACTCTGTAATGCACTACATTAGCCTCTACACAGAATGTATCTCAAACTAGGAAGCTTCTCTATGTCTCAAACATGAAAAATGTGGACAGAATTTTTAATTTAAAATTTTACAAGGTGCCTTTGCATTAGTAGAAATTTATAGCATTGAAAACAAAATCAAGAGTGGTTTATTTCAGGGTTTGTTGAGTATATGTTTTTACTGGATTGTTTATTTAACATTATTTTTCATTTAAAATCACTATTGAAAAATAAAAACATTAAAAAAAAAAAAAGAACAAAATCACTATTGAACATAAAGAGAGAAGATGTAAACTCTACAAATGTAGAAAGGCAAAAAAACTAATGTTATAGAAACCATGCCCAGGAAATAGGAGTAGCTTCGCTCATCACCTTTTTAAGCTATTCATTAAAATGAGTCTTTTCTAAATTTTACTATATGAGAATGTGAAGTTTTTGTGGTCTTCGGGATCTTCCTCAACAGTTGATGGGAACAGGCTCTTTGAAGGTTTAAATAGCCTTGGAAATCACAAGAAGGTGGGGCTGTTATATTTTTTAATTGTTTGGAAGAATTGCCTTAATTATTTTTTTATCCTCTTAGTCACTTACATTTTTTTCCTTAAGTATCTCTGTAAAATACTTGTATTGGAAAGTAATCACTTACTCCTTCCTTATCTTCTCTTACTTCCTAATAACACAAAAACTGTAACTCTTTGGTTTCTTTTTATTCTTTAGTGGCTTACAGAAGAGATGAAATGTGGTCTGAGGGACGGTATGACTATGAAAGGCTTCCAAGAGAACGAGGACCTCCTCGAAGTCACCCCAATGTAAGTTGCTTCTACATGTAGAATAATTCAGAACCCAGAGTCCAAGTGAATTTGGTACAACAAAGCTAGGCCTCTTCACAGAATCTTCAAGTGCCAAAAATTTACCAGTCTAGGTTGAAATACAGCTAGATCAAGATTATCTTTTAAAACTTAGAAGTTTGAAGGTAAGAGCCAACATTTTATTTATGTAGAAAAATCCTTATTTTATATTTCTTGTTTAAATTTCTAAAATGGAGGATTTATATTGAATTTAGTTTGTGAAAAAAAAAACTTTAGGTCCTAGTGTTTGTCTCCTGTGCTCTGGGCATTGGGAATTTTGAACCAGGTCTTTCTCAAGTAGCTTGCTGTTTTGCTTATCACTGTATTCCCAGCACTGTATCTAGTACCTGGCACATAGTAGGAGCTCAGTGTTTATTGAATGAATATGTGCACACTCTATAGCTGTGGTTTCTAACTGCCGGTTGGCAGACCGGGTTTGGTCCACCAGAAGTTTCCTGTCAGTCCGTGAATTATTAATATTTTCATATTCTCAGAATGTATTTGTAAGAGAAGAACAAATTTACTTCAGTGTGATTTAAATGATTTCATGGACTGGCAGGATGTTCTGATGGGTCAGATCATAGTCTGTGGACTGGCAATTAAAAACCACTGCTCTCTCTGGAGACCCCAGGGAAGGTTTGGGGAAGGTCAAGTAGCTGTCATTCTTAAACTTTTGCACAAGCCCATTCTAAATACCAGGGGATTGGGTGTAAAGGCATGGTATACTCATAGGGATATAGTATGGATTAATTATACACCATCAAAGAGGAACAAATATTTGTTTATATATTTGATGTTTTTTACTTATGTATTGTAAGTAAATCCTATAGTCCACTTGCATGGGTGATGTTATCTTCAAGGTTGTCATTTGGCCTAGTTTAAAGCTTAGTTTGGGGTTGCTAAAATGACTTAAAATGGAAAAAATGAAAAGGCCTACCATATTTCAGAATGAACAGACTTAATTATTACTATATGTCACTTATTTTCAGGTTAATTTATAGACTTTATGTTTCCAATCAAAATCTTAATTTTTACATTTTTTAACTTGATAACATTATGGTTTACCTAGAACAACAAAAAAGTGATATAGATAAATATGGTATAGGACTTATGCAGGAATGGGAAAAGGGATGACTTTAAGAAAATTTATTTTTTAGGATCCTACCTGTCCAAGGATGTGTCCCAGTAGCAGTTTGTTTTTCAAAGATACTTTGTTTTTAATTTTGGGTTATTGCCTTTTTTTTTTTTTTCTAATTAGTTTTTTCAAATGTAACATCTATACATGGCTCCAAATTATAAAATAAAGTACATTTAGAGAGGGGATAACTTACTTTAAATGGTAATTTATTGTAATTATATATTTAAATAGTGCCTGCTTACTATAAGTGAGGGGTTATATACATAAACTTTCTATCTTAAAAATAATACTTAGTGTTGAATGGTACAACATTTATAGAACCCAATAGAATGTTTTAGAAACTATAAAATGTAAGCAGGGATTTATGCACAAAAATATTACCAATAATGGGAAATAACTCATGATTAAATGGATAAAGTTATGATATAAAACCTTTATTGTACCATTCTACATTATGTATAAGGTCTGACAATTAAGTTCGCAAACTCATCCTTGAAAAAGTGCTACATACCTCATTGCTACAGTCACCTTTGAAGTACTCCCCTTAAGAAGCTATGCATCATCACCAGTGCCTAGTCCACCCTTCAAAGCAGTTTTGGAACTCTTTTTCTGGAATGGCCATCAGAGCTGTTGTCATATGACCCTTGATGTCCTCAATGTCACCAAAATGTCTTCCTTTCAATATTTCTTTTATCTTTGGGTAAAGAAAAAAGTCATTGGGGGCCAGATCAGGTGAGTAGGGAGGGTGTTCCAATACAGTTATTTGTGTATTGGCTAACAACTCCCTCACAGACAGTGCTGTGTGAGCTGGTGCACTGTCGTGATGTAAGAGCCATGAGTTGTTGGTGTAAAGTTCAGGTAATTTTCGTCTAACTTTTTCATAGCCTTTTGAGCACTTCCAAATATCATAGTAAACTTGGTTGACTATTTGTCCAGTTGGTACAGATTCATAATGAACAATCTCCTCTGATAGCAAAACAGGTTAGCAACATCATTACGACTCTTGATTTGGACTGATGGAATGTTTTTGGTAGTGGAGAATTGGTTTACTTCCATTGTGCACCTTGACGCTTTGTTTCAGGGTCGTTGCGCTACACCCATGTTTCATCACTAGTGTTAAAATGACCCAAAACATCCTCTTGCCTCTCCAAAAGGTCTTGGCAAACTTCAACTCTCCTTTGCTTTTGTTAATCAGTGAACTCCTTCTGGACCATTTTTGCACACACCTTTCTCATACCAAGATTTTCAGTTAAGAATTTCCTATTTCTCTATCGATGTTTAGTTGGTCTGCTATGCTTCTCACAGTCAGCTGATGATTTTTTGCAATGCTTTTGTCAGTTTTGCTCATTACTGGCCCCCTGACCTCTTCATCAGTGATGCTTTCTCTTCCCTCAGAAAAATAATTAATCTATTTGTACACAGCTGTTTTCGTCATGGCATTATCCACATAAACTTGGACTAACATGTCCCTGATTTCACTTCCACTCTTACCAAGTTTAACAAGAATTGTAATGTTCATTTCTCTAATTCAAGCTCCAACATTCTCATGACGGCACACAAAAACACGCAACAACAGTAATAAACGCCATTCAGTGAGACACTGCCACATGTTGACATGAATGCAGCTGTGAGACACAGATATACCAAGGTTATGAAACCTTACTGAGTTATTTGTACAGTGCTGCCAACCTAAGTGCATGTTGGCAAGTTTGTGAACTTAATTGTCAGACCTCATGTGCATGCCATGTTATAGAACATACTGCAGTGGAAGTTGGTTTAAAGAGGTATTAAGATTGGAAGCACAGTGCCCTGACAGGAGGCTATTGCTAGGCAAGGGAACTGGTTTAAACAAGCTAAGGAAGAGTGTTTTAAGATGAGAATAATCAGATATATAAATGTTGTGAACAGCAATAAGAGGGGCCCTCCAGATCTCTACTTAAGTCATTGCGTGAGAATGAATTTGAGAAGTTCATATCTAATATCCTTTGTTTTTCTCTGAAATAAGAGACTGCAAGATCATCTCTTCCAAGTTGAGGAGTTTGAGGGGCACTTGAGGCCAGCATTGAAGTTTTGGAGTAGCCATTGTAGGTATCTCCTGACTAAGGATGTTAGAAAGACTTGCTGAGGACCAGTAAGTTTGTGCACCATAAGTTTTATAGGGACATAAGTCTGCAGCTTGTGTGCTCTTGTCACTTAAGTAGTTTCGTTTAGGAGTGGGGAAATTGTATTGATTTAAGATTGCAAGATGATTGGTGAGCCCATGTAGATAAGGATATTGAAGCTTGTGACCAAGTAATATATTATGTGATGTTGACTGTTTAGGAAAGGAAGTAAGGCTATGAGAGGGAAAATGGATTGAAGGAAGTAAAGGGTCAGGAAAGGCTTAGTGAGCTTGAAGACCAGGGTATAGCAGAAAGAGATGGGCAATTGGTATTTTGGAATGCATAGTTTCCAAGATGGAACAGTTCTGGGTGATTGAAATTCAGAGTATGGTGGTGAGAATAGAAGGTGGGTGAAGGTAATTTGAGATAAAGAAAACTTGGAGGCTAGGTTTTTGTGTCAGTGATTTAGATTAGAGTCTTTCAGTCCTCTGTGTATATTAAAATCACCAATGGAGCTTTTAAATACTATTGTATGGGTCCCATCCCAGATAATCAAGTTATAATTATCTGCAGGTAGGATCTGAACGTCAGTGTTTAAAAGTTTATCAGTTCATTTTTTTTTTTTTTTTTTTTCTTTTTGGTATGTGGGTAGCTCCCTGGCTGGGAATTGAACCCAGGTCGCAGCACTGACAGCACCAGCACCGAAGCCTTAAGCCACTACACCATCAGGGAACTCCCATGTCAGTTCATTCTTGTGTGTAGAGTTAAATGCAAATTGTAGATGAACATTGAAGTCATGGATGATGATAGGGGTTGAGGTAAAGATGACCGGTGATCTAAATTCTTAATGAGGATATTGTAAAATCTTACTAAACAAGCTCAAATGTTTTCACCTTGTACCCTATTTGTGTAAATATAAAGTTACTTGTCAAATAACTTTAACAGCAATAAGCAGATAGATATGTTTTATAACACAATTGCCCTTAAAATTAGAGTAGGTGTACTCACCTGTCTCTTAACAGCCTAAAGGGAAACCACTTATGTAAGTTCTCTGGCTACTGGGTTTCTCCTAGAGGTGGAGGAACCTAGATTGCTTTTCAGCTTTTGAGAGTACAGAACATGCCCACACCTTGTACAGGTCCGTTCCATTCCTCTTTATTTTCTTCTTTTAATGGCACTAGAATGGTCTCTCTGCATCCCCTCTCCCCTCCAATCATGCCTCTCCTAGTTTATAAATTTTTGTATATTCTCACATTCCTCAAGACTCAGATACATTTTTTTTCTGGTGAACTAGGTCTTGTTTTGGTTAGTAATTTAAAGCTTTTCCTTCCCCTCAACATATTATGTCCCTTTGATGGCGCTTGGAAATTATACCTTTGTCTTCTGTGTTACACCTACATTTTAGTTAAATAAAGCATAGGCATAACATTTTTGTGTCATGGGTCTCTTTAGCAGTTTGGGGAAGCCTATGGATTACTTCTCAGAATAGTGTTTTTAAAACTATAAAACAAAATACACAGAATTAAAGGAGACCACTGATTTTGAGTATAATTATTAAATTATTAAAAACCAAATTTGTGATGTGGTAATATTTACTTCTTTAGTATGTCATTAAGTATCAAGTGTTAGTGGTGGGGGTTTCATTGCTCTATTTTCCAAATATGAGTGTAAATGGTATTTTGAGATATCTGCAACAGCAGTGACATGACATAAAAATATCTCTGATTTCTGTGTCTCTTGCCTCTTTAGGTAAAAAAGTAATTTTATATTTGCATCTGCTTTCGTGGACTCATTGAATCCTTGGGTTAGTGTTTGATATGTGAGACTAAAATTAGAAATGTAAATCAGTAAATCATAAAGTTATAATTTCTGGCTTTGGATCTAAGAAAAACAACTATTAAAAGTTTTCAAATATTTGCTTCATCAGAAATTACCTAATGTTATTTTAAAAACTATATTTCTGTATCATATTAACATATACAAGAATGTTCACAAGCATCATTATTCATAAGAATTCCAAAATGACAACAATCTAAATGTTCAGCAGTACAGTGGATATATTAATTGTGCGACCATACGGCAACAAGAATGAATGGACTGCTGCCAAATGCAGTAGCATGTATGATCCTCACAAACATAACAGTGAAAGAAAGAAGCCAGATACAGAGTATATTTTGTGTGTTTTCTTTTATATAAAGTTTCAAAACAGGTAAAACTAGCTAGGAAAGCAGTTACTTCTGGGAGACAGGTAGTGACTGTAAGAGAGCACAGGAAGGCTTTTGCCTTGCTAGGAATTTCCAGTTTCTTGATTTGGGTAGTATTAATAATTACACAGTGTGGTTAACTTGTGAAAATTTATCCAGAATTACATTTATGATTTGTATACTTTTTTGTATGTATGTCATACCTTGTAAAAATTTCATTTGAAGTTTTAAAAAGGCATACTATTATTTTCTAAATACATAACTTTCGTTAATTCTTTAAAGAGTGAGAACCACTATCACTTGTGCCTGGGATAGAAAAAGGTAATGTTCTATTTTATTTTTTATATTGGAGTTCTGTTCTCTAATAGCAAAGTGATTTTACTGCATTTCTCTTTCCCCCCCTTACTTCTCCCTTTCACGCATTCATTCCCAATCCTGATACATCAGAAATATATTTGAGGAACTGTTGGATATGACGTAAAGTATGACATGAGGGGAAACTTGAGAAGATAGCTACTACACTAGTATGAACTCATTAATAAAAGATGCTGTTTTGTGAGCTTCTAGCTCTGATGAACCTGTAAAGGCAATTGGACACTCATATATTTTGGTGCCCATATTAAATCACACTCTATTTGAGTTTTGGAACACTTGTCCTCAGTGTACGGCTTGACACACGTACCAGTCATTATTTTAGAACTTTACAGCACTTTAAAAATTACTTCTGTGTCAACAGTAAGTTACTTTTATAAGATACTTCCACAGAAATTTTTATTTGGTCTTAACCTTGGGTGGATAGATAAAGCCCATTGATGTATATTGCACAGAATCCGCATGTAAGCATTATACCTTCCTCTGTTGGGAAGAAATTGATCATCGCAGAGTATCTTCATTTAACTTCTAGGAGACTATCAAGTCCTTATTTTTAAAAGCATGCTTTCTACTATTTAACTGGTAATTTTTATGATCTTGATTATCTGATTTCTTAGCCTTTATCACGTTTTGTGATAGAATGACTTTTAGATAACCAATAAATTTCCAGTTTGGAAGTTCATCTTGTTAGCTTGATGGAGAACAGATAGGTAATAGGGAACATTTTAAAGAAGTTGCAGTATAAAATGTTCATTTTTCCATTGGCTTATTTTAAAATGGAGGACAAGTTTCAGTTTCACAATTTTGGGGGGGTTTTAAAGTTTGGAAATTAGGATCCAAACACCAGCAGCATATACTCTGGGCATTGTAGTAAAATTGGGGCTGAAGTGGTCTGTCTTACTTGCTTCTTTCTTTTTCTGTTCCTTTAACAAACATATTGAGTAAAAGATTTTCTGATCTTAGTAGCAATGGGAATTGTAAAGATTGAGGGTAGTGATGTCAGCAACTGTTTATTGTTTTTTTCTATCACATTCAGTTAATTTGAGTTACATAATTAAGTAGTTATGTAAAAATATTTTCTTGGGTTAATTGAATGTTTCTATAGTTCTTGTTATTGTTTATTTCTCTCTCGTAGAGAGTTTAGCCAATCAAAACTAAATTCTTTAGTGAATTCAGAACATGATTTTGTTAATTTGTAAGGCCATGTAGGGAATATGTGAAACATATGTCTGTTTCATGTATTCTCAAATATAATTGTACCCCAAATGTAATCCAGAAATCTTTCTTTTATCCAAATTAAAATAGTCAAATCTACTTAATTTAGCAATTCAATTATATACTTATCCCACATACTGCTGTTTAAAATGTATTATGTGGAAATATTCCTTTTCTTCCCACTCTTATTTTGTGAAACATGTATTTTGAATGTTCACATGCATATTATAATTTCTATTCTCTTTATGCACATTTTTTTATAAGATTACTTTTCAAAATATTTTATAAAATCATCTTTATATAAGTACTTTTACCAACATTTTATTATGAAAGGTTTTAAACATACAACAAAATTGAAAGAATTTTACAGTGATAGATATTTTATATCAATTTACTTACCACTTACATTTAACTATTAACATTTTACTGAACTTGCTTTATCATCTATTTATCTGTCTCTCCTTTTTATCCACTTAATCCATCTAATTTTTTGGATGCATTTCAAAGTAAACTATGGACAACAGTGTCTTCCTTTAACTACTAAGCATGCATAGCATTAGCTAAAGTATAATGCTCTTTTATAGATTTTTTTCAATGTGAAAATTATATACACGAAATGCCAAGTCTTCATTTCATGCAAACTATTCATTTGCTGAGTTTTGATTTAGTAATGTTCCTTGTGTAGATCTGCCCTAGGTGTTTTACTTTCTTGGCTGACAGAATTACAACAACTTAACTTTCTTTTTGTCACTATTTCCAAAGAGATATAATCAATTATTGCCTACATTCTGTAACAGTATATCTTAATTTTCTGGGGGCTGTTCTGGTTTCATATATGTGACCCAAAAGCCATTGAGATGCCTCAGAAACACCAAGATGTCATTAAAAATTCAGAGAATGAATTAAACCAGTAAGTGCTACAAGAAAAATGCATGTCACAGAATATGTGGGATCAGAGTGAAGAAACCTTAAACTTAGGAAAGCATAATTTTACCAGCCTGTGTAATGAAATGTTTTAGTTAGGTATGGTTTGGTACTTATCTAGTAAAAAGCATGTGATGTCAAAAGTGAGATAGCCAAGTAGAATATACATTATGTGTGCTGTGCTTACTATGTGCCAAGTGCTGTTCCAGGTGATGGGAATAGAACAGGGAATAAGACCAACAGGATTTCTGCCCATGAAGCTTGTATTTATACTCTTAAGTTGTGTTAGTAAGTAATGACATTGACTATTTACATGTGTTGTTGCACAGTCACTTTGCTGGTAAGTTAAGTGTGTTTTAGTTGTTTTTGACTTCTATGTAAGAGTAAAAATTAAGTATCTAAAAGTAGACAGTACTGTGAGTTCTCTCCATGGACACATCGTTCGAGTGGAATTATCAGCTCATAGTCAGTCTTGTCTGCTTTCACTGCTTCCCTCCCTCTCAAATTATTTTGAAGTGAATCTAAGTTACCATGTTTCTAATACAAGTAAATATTTCAGTATGTGCTCTTAAAAGGTAAGAATGCTTAAGTGGGGGAGCTTATGTATAAAATTTTTATTTTAAATAAAATGTTTGTGTTAAGATGTGTGCAAAGTATATTTTAATGATACTGGAAAATAAATGATTTTAAAGAAACAAAGTAATCCTCCTAATTTGTACCCAGCCTATCAATGAGACTAACCATTAGTGTGGAACCCAAATAAACCAGGAATTTATTTATAAAAAATTGTGAATTTATTTTTACATGTTTAAACTTCACTCACCTTCACAGTACTATCCGTTTGATGGAAAACACCTATTAAAATGCTTTTTGCACTGCTCAAAAATTTATGTACTTGAGGATTTTGATGCCTTTTTAGTGCTTCTACCACTTTTTTGTTTTACCTCTTCCACATCAGCCAGGTGTTCCCTTGGAGGAGGCCTCCTACGCAGGAATGAGTGAGATTCTAGGTGCCAAAATGGAGTGCAGGAGGTAGGAAGAGTCCTAGAGAAGGAGCTCCCCTTCTGGCCTGAGTTCACTCCTTTTATTGAGGCAGACAAACAAAAAGGAAGAAGTAGGAAAATTCTGTAATGTTCAGAGAAACCTTGTTACTCTTTTATTTTTTTTTAATGTGGGTAGTTCTCTGGCTGGGA
>PVJL010012366.1:10280-37641 GCA_004026885.1 Lyroderma lyra | reverse complement strand
GTTCCACCCCTGAACGGCCGCACCCCCACAGGTTCAGTCCCAGATTGGCCACGCCCCCTACCAATCCCTCCCCCCCACTCCCGCCGCCACAGAGGGGCTCCTGGGCGCTCAGCTGTGAGCCGTCCCCACACCCAGGTGAGGGCAGGTGAGGGGACTCCAGCGGCACAGCGCCCCGCCCTCCCCCGTAAAGGCTGGCACCCGCGCCTGCTTCACCCCCTGAACGGCCCACGGAGACCGCGCGCGCTCGGCTCTCTTGGGGAAAGCACGGCGTTGAGCCCCCGCTGCTGGCCCTGCCGCCCAGCTTGGGGCGGGGGCAGCGTCTGCCCACAGCGGACGCCCCCACACTGTGTTTGGTCTCCCGCCCTGGGGACCCCGCCGTCCGGCCTGCAGACCCCTCCGCAGACGCTGTGGCCACTCCCGCGGTAAGACGGCCTTGCCGGCGGCAGGCGCGTTTGAGTGCCACCAGTGCTGAGCCGGACGTGGCAGCCGGAATGTGCCCTCCGCCTCCCGGCACTTGGACAGCCACCCATGCCAGGGCAGCGGCGAGCAAGGGGTTAACTGGACGGTGGGGGCGACTGTGACATGTGACGAGGACCACGTGAGGGTCATGGCTGGCAGACAAGAACCTTCTGGGTGCTGGGGGGGGGGGACAGCAAGGACACTGTGCCTGCCTCATGCAGCAGCACGTCCTGTCACTGTCCCGGGACACACGTGACCAGACCCCTGCGGTGAAAACCCCACCGTGACAGTCCACGGCCTCTGCCGGGCAACGGCTCCCGAGCACCAACCGCATGCCCTCAGGTGTCACCGGACACACGGTGTCCCCCACGCCCACAAAGCCGTGGTCAGCAAGGCCCCTGGTGGCCCCAAGGACAGATGGTGATGGCTGTAGTGGCTCACATCCCTGCCTTGGCCCTTCCGGCCTGGCCTGGACACACCTGAGAGGGACGCCGGGCAGGTGGGTGCCACTGCCCTGCTGCGGGAGGCGGGGGCGGGGGGGAGGGGCACGTACCTGCGGAGGGGCCGGAGCCAGTGGCTGCAGGGGCACGGGGGGCATCTGCAGGGGCTTCAGCTGGGGGGCCGGAGCCAGGAACGGAGGCAGGTGGGGGGCTGCTGGCTGGAGGGGGCCCACGGGCGGCGTGGCCAGCACCTGCGGCAGGGGTGCCGGCTGGGCCAGCGGAGGCGGCTGGAGGGGGAAAGGGGGCTCCGCTGAGACACCCCGGGGGCTCAGACACGGCAGACCACAGACACGTGTGCACACGCCCTGCCGGGAGCCCAGGACACGCACATCTGGGAGAGTCGCTGTGTGCGCACAGGGCGCCCCCAACGGCTACGGGTCGTGGACTCCACAGACACGAGAGGCCCGCCCCAACTCCCACGGGCACCCGGGCCCAGGCAGCCAGTCGGGGAGACGGAGGCGCCGATGGCCGCCGGAAGGGGGGCAGCCTGCACTCACCTGGTGGCCAGAGGGCAGAGGCTGGCCTGGGCCGGTCGGGACAGGGGCGAAGCTCATGGCCGGTTCCGGGAACTGCTGCTGTGGGAGCAGAGGGCAGTGAGGCGGGGAGCTCCCCGGGGGGCCGGGCTGCAGCAGCTGCCCAGAGCACCCTGCCCGGCCACACGCGGCGGCCACGGGGACCCATCACTCACGCCCCAGGCCCACAGGCCCGCGCAGGACGCCTGTCCTGGGAACAAGAGCCAGCAGAAGCGAGGTGGGTGGCCCTGGAGCCAAGAATGGCCACAGGTGCTAAGCAAGGGAACATTCTGGAACATCAGCTCCACAGACTACCATGCAACCACGAGAGAAGATCGTCGCAAGTGTTGGTGGAACCAGGAGAAACGCTTGTTATGACGCTCGTTGGGGAAAAGATCCCAATGCACACGCCCCTTGTGTGCAGCCCTATGTGACACACTGACGGCGGGGCCCCGGGGAGGAGTGTGAGCCTCACCCCTGGCCACGCAACGTCCCAGGGGAGTGGCTCTGCTCCCAAGCCCTCTGCCCCTACCGGGGTCCCAGGGGTGCATCACCACGACAGCCCCCGCAAGAGCCTGGGCGTGCCCCAGGGGCCCCTCCAGCCCCGAACGGGCAGCACATGGGGAACGTGCCCTGGACAAGCTGCCCGGACCCTGACCTCCCCGTCGGGGGTTGTGGACGCTGGGACGGGCGGAGAGCACGCTGTGGGTCAGGAAGGCCGGACCCTGGGCCAGAAAGGGGACGAGGGCCGGCGGAACGTTCCAGCTCCGCTCGGGCTCTGAGACACCGCGCTCTGAGCCATGGGGACCTTGTCCTGAAGAAGCCAGATCTCATTCACTACATTTGTGGCGTGAGCACAGCTGCAGATGCCACCGGCCGGCGAGTCCTGGACTCTGAGCAGCAGAGCAGACGCTTGGACAGCGTCTCCACAAGGACTTTCTGCGCCCGAGTGCACCGCGGGGTGGGGAGACCACATGGCCAGAGGGGCTGCAGCGGCTATGGCGGCCACAGTGAGGCGGGGAATGGGAGGGCCACAGCCCGGGTACACGTGTCCCCCTCAGATGGGGTGCCCACCTGCCCCACGGCCTGGGGGTCGCGCTCTCCCTGGACCCCACCCCACACACACCCTGACGGCTGGGGGATGCGCAGCTGCCTCGCTGCCTTAGGTGTGAAGGAAAGAATCAGAATCGAAACAGAAACGCCAGACGTGACCCCGTCATCTAGAACCTTCCGGTTCACCTGTCGGGCTTACAAGTTACCGTGATGTGCCGTATCATGCACACATTTTTTTGCCCAAATTGTGAGGAAAAAACCAGAATGTGTGTGATCCATGGGCTGTGCTAATTCCGTATCTATATCCGTGTTTGCAATTGTTTTACTTACGCTTAGGAGTTAAAAGTGTAACTAGAAATCAGTAACAGTATCCCTATGCAAAATGATAGGTGATCGGGGTTTTTTTCAATAAAAATAGTTTGTACGTAACATTCCTTGTACCTTGTATCTGTCCCTGTGTTACTTGTTGCCCCAGCACGTTGAAGAATAAATGCTAGACTCCTTTCTCATACAGAAAGCAAGTCCCCAAGTATAAACAAACACAAATCTGAATTAAAAAATCAAAACGAGATGTTTTTCCCCTGGAAGTTTGGGCCAAAAACGTGGGTGCATGTGACCATGGCGAATCCGGCATCCCCCGAGTGCAGGTAAGCGTGAGGCCCTTCCCACCCGACTTCTCCCCCAAACGGCGACCGGTGACTCCTGGCGGGAGGACCCCCTGCCCCTGGCCCCGTGAAGCTGGACACTGACCGGCCCGAGCTCTCCTTGCCGTGCTGTGGGCGATGCCGCCGGCACACGGCCTGGGGCGGAACCTGCCGGCTCACCGCAGCTGCCAGCACGGGCTATCGCCGGGCCCCGGGCCTGTGTTTCCACAGCGGGCGGGTCCCTCCCCGTGGCTGGGAGCCAACTGCCGGCCCGCGGGGTCCCCGTCCCAGCCCCCGGCTGGGTCCCCGACTCACCGCTACGGGCTGCGGGAAGGCCGCCAGTGGCGGCAGGCTCTGTGGCAGGACGGGCACGTCGCTGGCGCTGGCGGGGGTGCTGCCCACGCTCTGGGCTGCGGGCACGGTGTCCACCAGCGAGCCCAGCACCACGCTCTGCTGGCTGCTCTGCGAGTCCGAGTACACGGTGGAGCCCTGGCCACTGTCGAACGTGCTGTCCGCTGCGGGGAGGGGGGGACAGAGGCAGGAATCAGCGTGGGCACCCCACACGTCCCCCCACGGCATTCCGCGGGGGACACATGCGTGGGCTCCGGCATGGACGCTCGGCGCGCCCCTTCCTCCTGCGAAACAAAGACGGGCTGCGCTCCCAGGTCACGGCAGGACGGGCTGGGCGTCGTTTCCCACGATCGGCGCCCAGCCGCACGGGGGCCCTGTGCCACCCGGAGGTGGCCCTGGCCGCCACCACCCTGCCTGATGCCTCGGGGGGGCGCCGGCCTCACCGCGGGTCACCACGGGTGCCGGGGTCCCTCACAGCCCTCACAGGCAGGTCGCCCGTGGGCCGTGCGCGTGAAGAGTAAACGCAAAGACCCGTCGGAAGTGGCACTGCTGGTTCACACGTCCAGATCCTAAAGCTACGCCCACAGACGAGGTGCCACCCACGCACCCCGAGCTATTTGTTCAGGGGTCCGCCTTTCCGAGTGTCAGCGCCACGGCCACGTGTGACTCAAACCACCAAAGGGCTCAAAGAGGGAACCCTGCCAGCTTGGCACCAAAACAGTCCCCCCAGGGCCGATCAGAACCCGTCTCACCCATGAAAGGCGGAGGACGCTGAGGCGGCCTCGTGCAAAACCAGTGAGGCAGCTGGCCCCGATTTTTAACAAGGCGCCTGACTTCCTTGCACACAGAGACAGAGAGAGACAGAGAGACGGACAGAGAGACAGACAGACAGACAGACAGAGACTGGGAAAGAGACAGAGACAGACAGACACAGAAGAGAGACAGAGAGACCGGGAAAGAGACAGAAAGACAGACAGAGCCAGACAGGCGGGCGGGCGGGCGGGCACAGAGCTGACAAACCCTGTGCAAACCCCGTGACTGCGTGTGCAACACCGGGGAGTTTAAGTGGACGTGTTTACCATTCGTGTCACTAAAACACGGACGTAAGGAATCGCTCTTACACCCCGACACGCGGCACCGCACGGCCATCGGGTGCTGGGCCACACCCCTCCGCCGAGCCTGACCCGGACGGCGTGACGGAGGCTCACAGAACGCGATGTCCGCTGCACCGCCTCAGCCCACCTATGGCAGTGCGCGTGTCACCTGCCTCGTCACCCGACCGGGTCCTGCTTCCGGGGACATGCGTGCTGATGGGCGTCCCGTCAGCCTCCCGCATGGAGCACAGCATGGTCCAGCCGTCCACGAGTGCCATGGCCAGAGGGACACCTGCACACAGGCCTTCCATCCAGACCCGGAGCCAGGAGCTGAGCGTGTGCAGAGCAGTGGGGCGTGGGGAGACCCAGGTGTGTGCACGCCGTGTGCACGCGTGTGGGGGGCGTGCCTGATAATTACACCTGTAGCCCCCTCTGGCAGTTACAGCTGAGACACAGGTGACATCAGTGGCCTCCAGGGAGGAAGAGGAACAGGCCCGGCACGTTTCCGAATTGCACACGATGTGACTGGACCACGGACTTCAAAGGAATTAGGCGAAATGGGTAATTTCCTTCCCGCAGCAGAGAAGTCAGCCCGGCCGGGAGGGGTCGAGCTGTGGACAGAGGGACCGCCTGACCCGAACGCATCTCTGACCCACGTGTCTCCGCGGCCGGTGGGACCTGGGTCACGTGCGACCACAGCGGGGGGTGTGGGGGGTCCCAGACTGGGTCTCACCCAAGTGCAGCCAAAAAGGACATTTTTCCACGTCTGCCCTAGAACGTGCTCGGCCCTCGGCCCCGTCCTCTCAGCGTGCGGTGCCCTTCCCTGCGACACGTCTGCGCTCTGTCACGAATATCGGCGCTTTACCGGAAAACGGGGCGCGGTGACACCCCTGGGCAGGCCGGGGGCAGGCAAACAGCAGAGCGGCCTCGGACGGAACCGAATCAGCCGACTCTAAACGACACACGAAGGACGTGCCCGTGAAATACGTCCGACGTCCTATTTTCGTCTCTGCACACGAACCATCTGAAGCAGGCGTCTGGGCAGGCTGCCCGGCTCTCCCGGTCTGCTCACACACACAGCAGCCCACGGCCGCACGCTGGGGACACCGACGGCTCAGGCGGGGCGCACCTCCGCTGAGGCGTGCAGAGGACGCGGGTCCTCTCCTGCCGTGTCTGAGGTGCAGCCAGGCACAAAGTGACCCCACGCACCGTCAGCAGACACACGGCCTCAAACGCTCAGACCGGAAGGGAGGGGATCTTGGGGACAGGCACCCCTGGGGACAGAGGTCAGAGCCGCCTGACCGCTCCTCCTACGGCCCTTGGCAGCCCCAGGACGTGGTGTCCAGACACCCTCCCCGGGCACAGCTGCCAACATGGGCCCAGGTGCCCCACATGGCTGGACGGGGCACAGGAGGTTCTGCCCATTTGTCCCCACCGGTCCTGAGAAGCTGGGTATCAGCAAGACTTAAGCCCCTCTGGTCAGATCTCTGTGTGACACCCCCAACGCGCCCCCTGCAATGACACACCCACAGCAATCCGCACACGTGCAGGGTGACCTGGGCTGGGGACAGCGGTACTCACAGGCCAGGGAGGTGGCACTGGCTGGCAGCGGCGTGAGGAGGAGGTGCTGGTCAGCCTCGGGCTCCTCGGGCTCTGGCAGCCCGGCCTGCGCGTGGTAGGTCACCTGCACCTGCAGTGGGGCGTGCGGGCCCCTGGTCCTGTCGGGGCTGCCCGGGTCCCGCGGTTCCTGTGGCTGCAGGGCTGGCCAGATCCTCTCCCGCCGCCACTGGATCAAGGCCACGCGGTCGCGGATGGACTTGGCCACAATCTTCACGTCGCTCTCGTGGAAGAACCCCGACTCGATCTGCAAAGGATGTCAGCGGTCACTGCTGGGCCCGTCCCTACCCACACGGCCTCCTGCAGTCTCGGCCGACAGCACCCTCTTTGGGGTCCCTAGCCCCGTCTCTCAGCGATCATCGTCCCATAAGGACTGACTGCAGGTGCACAGGGAGAGTGACCCTTGGAGCCTGCACTGGCCCAGCTCCTGGGACAACCTCTGGGACCGTGAGGGACGTCACAGCAGGTGCCATCGGCATGGGCTGGGGGAGGCGGAGGGGGACCCTAAGCTGCTCATCACCCTGGGGCAGCCAGTCGGTGTGCTTAGGGACAAGGACACGAACCCGAGGGCCCTCACTGTCCCCGCCATTCTGTGAGAAGCCACCGTGGCTGGGGACAGAATTGCGTTCTGTAACTTGCGACCAGATAGGTGTGCACCGTGCCTGGGAGAATCCTGAACCCGATTCACCCCACAGAGTGGTTCAGAGCACTAGGACAGAAACGTCACGGCCAAAGCACGAGACGGCAGAGGCCACCACAGGACCCCACGTGGGAGGAGAGCCAGAGGAGGGACCTCAGGGTGCCACCACCTGCCAGCCGAGTGTGACATTCTGAGCTTTGCAATACATGATGGCTTGAGTGACGTGCACACAAGGGAAACACGTGATCTGTGGTGGCAGCAGTGACGGGTGTCACTGCCAGGATGGGGTCCCACAGAGGGGACCACGTTTGTGCACTGTCTCTCTGTCTCCACCCTCTGTCTCCCTCAGTCTCTCTCATCTCTCTCCATCTCTGTCTCAGGTTCCTGCCCGCAAAGGTAAGAATCACGACAGCACCTGGAGACCCCTGGCGGTCACCCCTCGACCACGTGACCCCGGGAAGCCTGTGCCCAGCATCCCGGCAGGTGCACTGGTGCATCCAGAGGGAGCCCAGCGCAGCGGCCAGCCGGCTGTGCCCTCCACGGCAGGACCGCAGACCACAGACCACAGACGTGCCGTGACCCCCGCTGACAGCTGGGGCCCTGTAAGTCGGCCCCCACCGCGAACCCTCATTTCAGAAGACGGCTGTGACACGATGGGCCCTGCAGCCTCGGCCCCGGAAGGCGGTGGGGTGAGCAGGGCGGCACCAGCGGTGGAAGTGGGCGCTCCTGCCCGCCGCCCGGCTATTTTCTGCCCATGACCCATTTTCCCTTCCGTCTCCAGACTGTCCTCTCCCCACCCCTGCAACCTTCTCCAAGGTGTTTCTCCTGTTTCTCCCCAAATGGGGAAGAATTCGGCCAAACCCTCTGCCACGCTGGAGTGCCCATCAAGACCCCCTGGGCTGGGCCCCAACCCCTCCTCCATCCCCTGGGGGGACACACTGAGGGGACACCTCCAGGCCAGGGCCACTCAGGCCCCAGAGACACGGCCCTGCTCTCCACCGTCCTGACCCCACAGGTGCCACCCCGCATCCCTGCCTCAGAGGGGGATTTAGGAGGAGCAGAGGACATGGCCCATCGGGCTCCCGAGAACCCACGCTCCCGGCCTGATCAGTGCTGAAGCTCCTCCCACCCCCAATGCCCACAGCCTTCCCTGCTAAGAACAGGGGTGACCTGTGGGGGGGGGGGGGCAGCTGCGTTTCCCAGTAAAAACCATGACTTCCTCACCTGCGCCTTTGCCCCCTCTGCTAGACGGAACACCCCCCGCACCCCGGCTCCCGCTGGGCCTTCTGGGCCACAACGCCCCTCAAAAACAAAGCAAAACGAGGGTGCGAACTCAAAGCCCCACATTTACAGTCAGCAAGACTCCGGTCCAGGCAGCGCCCGGAAGGGCACCCCCCACCCCGGCCCGGCCCACGCCAGCTCCAAGCGCACTGCAGCCTCCGTGCCGGGGGGAGGGGCGGGGGGCGGAGGGGCGGGGGGGGGCGAAGGGGGAGCGGGGTCCCACCCGCGTCACCCCGCCCACGTGGCTCCTCACCCACGTCCCGCACGGACGCCCCCGACTCTGTTCAGACCTCTGCAAACCACCGGCCTCCGCGCCACGCGCCACGGCCCCGCCCGACACGCACAGCGCGAGCGGCACGTTACCATCTCCTGGGCCACGTCGTCCGGGGTCTCCCGCTCCAGGTCGAACGTAAACTCGATGGCCCCGTTGTCCTTGGGCTTGCCCTTCAGCTTCTTGGGGTCCTCGACCCAGAGCCGCAGCGCGATGGTGGACTTGCGGCCGTGGTCCTCCTCCGCCAGCTCCACCCTCACGCCCGTGTCCTCCGCGAAGAAGGCGTGGCTGAGCAGGTCCTTGATCTCGTACCTGGCGGAAGGCCGAGGGGCACACCTGCCGGGCGGCCCCGAACGCCCAGCTCCCTCCAGATAGTTCTCTGCGGGCTCTGCCGCCAGCGGGTGCCCTCCCTCCCGGAGGGGGGCGGGGAGCAGAAAGTGACCTCGTCCTGACCTCCCGGGGCTGCTGCACTGAAGGCCCCACCCTCGCGGCGAGAGGAAGACCCGCCCCGCGTGGGGGACTCAGGGGAGAACCTCAGAGCGACAGGTGTCATGGTGCTTTCAGGCGCTCCCCAGGACCAGGAAGGGGCAGCGACTGGTGTCGCCACTGTAACCAGGCTGGCCAAGACCCCAGCTCCGCCCCAGGGTCGCATCTGCAGTCCCCGTGGGCGGAGCTCCCGTGGCCCAGCCCCTGCAGACAGCCAAAGTAAGGGGACGGGCACTGCAGGGCCCCTGGGGAGGGGCCGAGGTCACAGTCCCCCTGCTCCCTGTGGGTCCTGGACTGGGCGGTTGGCTCTAAGTGGTCGCTCCTGCACTTTTCTGACATGGGTCACATCTCACCATTTTTTAGCATTTTTCCTCAAAGAATAAAAGCTGTGAAGGGCAGGCGAAAAGGCCCAGGGATCGGGACAGGGCCCCTGCCTGGGAGATGGCAGCTGTGCATGAGGACAGTGACCAGGAGGGCCATGTGCTGGGCACGCAGGGGCCCGGAAGGCACACGAGGGGGTGAGCAAGTGGTGGGGGAAGGGGCGGGAGGGGCAGGATGGAGGCGGGACAGGAGGGGCGGCGGGAGGGGGCGCTCAGAACACACCCAGGTTCCTTCGGACCCACTGAGGTGGGGGGTTCCTGGCCGCCTGGGGCTGGGGGGTGGGCTGGTTTAGGGGCGTGTTTGACTTGAACGTGATCATCTACAGGGGTGTGGGGTGGGTGACACAGGTACACGAAACGCGCAGCCAGGCGTTGAGAAGACAAATCGGGGAGACCGGGCCTGGGGGTGGGCTCTGGGCCCGGGGAATGGGTGGCCCTACCAGGGGCAACACAGAAAAACTAACAAGGTGGGGAGGGAGTCCCCAGGAACCCCCTTGGGCCAGGCTGGGCAGGCAAGAAGCTGCTGCAAAGGAGATGGGACGCGGCTCCAGGATGGTCCCCACAGTCAGGGGGCGTGCCCCAGGGCTGCCCCGCCGCCTGCACCGCTGGCTCCCTGGCACCCGCGAAGCCGTGGGCTGAGCAGCTTGTGTGTCTCCCACAGCTCTTCCAGGGCCCAGCGGAAGGGTTCAGAGGGGGACAGGCCTTTGACCCAGCGCGCCTGCCCCCGCTCCCCCAACCAGTGCCCAGCGCCGCTGGCTCACCGCTCCTCCTTGTTCTTGCAGATGCACTCCCCAATTATTTCCTTGATCTCCGGGTCGTGCACTTTCTCAAAACTGGCCGGCTTGATGCCCTGGAGGTAACATAAGTGGAGTCACCTGACACGGTGCAGGGGCCGCAGTCCAGCCGCTCCACCCTGGTCGCCCCCTCTGTGCCCCCCCCCCACCCGCCAAGCAGGACACCCCCGCAGGGAGGGCAGAGCGCTCTGTGTCATTAAGTCCTGAGGACGGGATGAAGAGCCAGCAGACCCCAGGGTGGCCTGGGCGTTTGGCAGGGGCCCTGGCCTGGCAGCAGTGAGCCCGAGGCCAGCCGCCAGGCTCCGCCAGACACCTCATTACCATTACTTTGTGGGGCTTCTACCAGGAGCCCGCAACCTTGAGCAACCACCGCGTCCTCCTCCTCACCAAGCCACTGTGAGGACGTGTCAAAGGCACTGGGGACCCACTGCCCAGCAGCACGGCCAGGGGACTCACACAGGTGACCTTCCGGTATATCTGGGCAGCGTTCTGGCACTCCGAGTAGGGGTACTCCGAAGTGGCCATCTCCAGCATACACATCCCGAAGGCGTAGACGTCCACAGACTCATCGTAGTGCTCCTCGTACATCTCGGGGGCCATAAACTCAGGGGTACCTGTGCCCGGGGGTGACAGACGCAGGCCAGAAGTCAGCGGCGGGAGGCTCCCAGGCCTCCTCCCCCATGCACACACCAGGCCATCCCTCCTGAAATCCTGGCTCAAAAGCACTGCCCTGCAGACAAAAGTTCCAGGAAACTCCCCCAGACCCTCCTGACTCTGGGCAGGATTGCCCCTGGGGCTGGGAGACGTCATGCCCCAGAAGCAGGGTCTATGCTCAAGACAGAGGGTGACTTTCACCCAAGAGGTGGATGCCAGCCAGCACGCGCTCCCAACACAGGCCTGGCAACCACAGCAGACAAACCCCTGTGGTCACCACAGAGTGGCTGAAATTGCAAACCCCAGCAAGGCCCCGAATGTCCCCAGGCAGGCAGGTAGGCAGCACAGATGACGACCTGGGGCGGCTGGGCAGGTGCCACCCACCTGACAGGTAACAAGGCGTTGTAAGCACCAAAGGTTTTAAAATAATGCTCTCTCTGAAGAGTTCAGGACATGGAGAGGTGACAGGCTGAGTGAAATGTGTATGTGACGCGTGTATAACACACGCTGACCTCACCTGTTCAAAACCCCAAACCAGAGTGAGTCGTCTGGCAGGTGGCGTTATGGCTGATATTTTTCCCTTTAATTACACGGCTCTGGGTTTCTTTTTAATTTTTCTGTAACTAACTTTTTGCTTTAAAAATCCCATCATCACGTAGAAAAACAAGTCCAACTGAGCTAAATACAACGAGAAGGGTGTCTGCTTCAATGAGGACGCATTTAACGTCTCTGTTGACTCTGCAAGATTTTCAAGACGTCCCAGGCTTTTAAAACAGCAGATGAAAAATAGTAAGTATTGTACACACGGAGGGCTGGGGGGCGGGTCATGAAAACGTGCGCAGGCGCCCCGAAGCCGTCCGGCCCGCGCACGCTGGGCCTTTCTCCATGTCTTGAACCCCGTGAATGGCAGCCCCGCCGCCCCTCCGAGCGCTCCGTTTGCAAAGCTAGGAGGGCCCCCTGCCTGGGGCCTGGACCCCGTGGACACGGAGGGCCCCCTGAGTGCCAGGACCCTGCCTGAGGCCTGTGTCCCCCGTGGACCGCAGCACCGGACTGGGGTGGCCCCCAGAAGGGCCGCAGGGCTTCTTCTCAGGAGGACAAGAAGCGCGGAGACAATGAGGGCCAGTGAGCCGACCTCCACACCAAATCCCTCCGCCGCCGGCCCTGCGCACCCACCCGAAAGCTGCAGCCCGCACCTTGGGGCTCCCTCCTGGCCTCCCAGCCCGGGGGCCGCCTACCAACCTGCTGAGGCAGCTCCCACAGCCTCCACCAGCGTCCCCGCAGCCCCACAGACGCAAGGTTGGCCTCACCACCTGACCTGCACATCCGGGGACGCGCACGGCCACGGACGCGCACATCCGGGGATGCACACGGCCGGGGACGCGCACGGCCGGGGACGCGCACGGCCAGGGACGCGCACGGCCCGGGACGCGCACGGCCCGGGACGCACACAGCTGGGGACACACACAGCTGGGCACGTGCACAGCCGGGGACCCGCACAGCCGGGGACGCGCACAGGCAAGGCAGGGCCACAGCCTGGCGGAGGGGCCCAGGGGCCGCGAGGACGCCGCTCACCTATCACGCTCTTGGCGAAGGACGCTCTTTTGAGGGTGGCCAAGCCCAAGTCGCCGATCTTCACGGAGCCGGTGGGCCCAGTGATGAAGATGTTGTCGCACTTGAGGTCGCGGTGGATGATGGGGGGCGTCCTCGTGTGCAGGAACAGCAGCCCCTTGAGGATCTGCCGGCACCAGCTGCGCAGGACCTTGGGCTTCATGACCTTGAACCGCTTCAGGTACCTGCGGAGCGGGGGTGGGGGTGGGGCTCACTGGCCGCTCTGGTGCTGATGGGACCCCGCTGCTGGGGACACCTGTGCCACGGGAGTGCCGGCCGCGCGCCGGCCAGGACCACCCCGCCCCCGTGGGCCCTGCACCAGGGGCCAAGCCCACCCTGCGGCCCAGCCAGCCGGGCAGGCGGCGCGCTCACGTCTTCAGTGTCCCCGACGTCATCAGCTCGGTCACCAGCACGATGCAGCGCCTCCCCTTGGCGGAGGACTCCCAGAAGTCGTAGAAGCGCACGATGTTGGGGTGCTGCAGGCCCTTCAGCATCTCTGCCTCCTCCTTGAACCGCTGCCGCTCCAGTTTGCTGAGCTTCCGGTCCTGGGGGGACACGCGCAGCTGAGTGGGACACCCACGCGGCCTCCCCCGGCGCCGCGTGACCGCGGGCAGGCTCCTCTGCATCAGGAGGCACCCTCCCTGCACCCCACCCTGCACAGGGACCTCAGCAGAGAGATCCCCAGGCGCGGAGACACCTCGAAACCCACCCACCACGGTGCTCACACGCTGTCTCCCCAGGGACGCCTGTGGTCCCCCGCCCGACGCAGCCCTGACCGCAGAGAGACATGGGACAGACGGTGCACCCGGCTCTGAGGGCGCCTCGCGACGGTGCCAGATGAGAACCAGAAAAGCAGGACACAGCCGGGAGCCGGACACGGCGCACAGACCGCCCGGGCCCGGGGGCAGCAGGTCCCACAGCGTCCCCGCCCGGCCCCGGCACCGCCATGCCCCTGCTGGGTCCCTGCGAGCGGCCTGGACCCCCGGCCTCCCCTTCCTCCCCTTCCTCCCGCCCGCCAGGGCGCCGGCCCCACGGAGCGCTCAAGACTGACCGCGCTGCGCGGCCTCCAGCCCCACGGACAGACGAACTGCGCCTCCAGCGGCCGCTGCGCCCTTCTCCCCGCGCCCCACCGCGCGCTTGGCCCTGCCACCAGGAGGACCCTGGGAAAAGCAAACCCAGCTCAACGTGGAAGGGAGGGGCTCTGGGGAGTGCTCGGGGGGACAAGGAGGTGACACTGGACAGATGGAGGGAAGAGAGCTGACAGGACACAGGCTGGGAGCCCTCGGGTGCTTCCAGGCTAAGGAACTCTGTCCCACAGGATGCTCTACCCACGTGGGCTCCCCCCGCCCCCCCAAACCCTGGGGCAGCCCCTGCGGGCCCAAGTGGGACGGGCAGCATGGTCACCAGCAGAGCATCCAGCTGCCAGGAGAGGCCCTTGGCAGGCCTGGTCCCGGGAAAACAGTCCAGGGACACAGGCCGCGTCAGGAACATCCCGTTCCTGTCCTCCTGGGCGTCCAGCAGGCTGGCACACACAAAGGAGACCAAGCTTCTCCTTCAAAAGAAAGAACCAAGAAAGGGCGCTTGCAAGTGAGAGCTGGTTTTAAAAGGGAGAGTCTCTGTCATCCATGAAACGAGCCGGCGCAACCTCCGTGTTGGAGGCAGAGGATGACATGGGGACACACTCTGCTTATCCATGATGACTTGTGTGAGACGGAAGAAGGCCACCGAGTGGGAGACACTACTGCCAGCACACGCGTCTGACGTGGGACAGGGACCCAGAATACAGACGAACTGTCACTCCCCAGTCACGAGCGACAGACAGACACGTCACGAAAGGAGATGCGGAAATGGCCCACAAGTCACACGCACCAGCTGGGCTGCAATCAAAAGTGTCACTGCGTCCACTGGTGGCCTGGGCTGGCCCGAGGCTGCGGGCGTGCCGGTGGGACAAACCCCGGGGATGCTGAGCCAGGTCGTGTCCAGCTCCAGGCCCTGGACGAAGAGACAGGCGGCCCAGAGGAGAGGACACAGGGCGTACGAGAACAGGCCAAAGGGACACGGGGGGGCCTGAAACGGGAATGGCGCTTGCCTCTGGGGGTGAGCTGGCTCCCCGGCCAGGCCGGAGCAGGTGAAAACCACCCGCCACCCGCCAGAGGGCTGTGGGCCCTTCCACGGAGCTCACGGTGCAGGGTGGAGCTCGGGGTGCAGGACCTGCAACTGGGGCGCAGTGCAGCCATCTCCGAGCGCTGGCGCTGACCTGGAACTCTACACCCAGCGAAAGGGACGTCAGACCCGAGGCCCCGGGCCTGATGCTCGGACACCGGAGATCTCGGAGGTGACCCCGGGCGCCCCGGGGCCGCTGGCGCTGGCAGCGGGCAGTTCCGACCACAGCTGGAGGCCGTGGAGGGAGAGAGGCGAGCGGCGCGCACGTGCTGAGCCGGGTGGGGTGTCCCTGCACCCTCCCCGCGGGCCGCTGGCTGTGGGCGCGGCCACCGCCCTCCGACTCCCTTGCCCAGCTCTGCGCACGCTCGGAGGGTCCCGTGTGGCGGCATCAGCCCACAGCCACCTGCAAGATTTCGTTGTCGTTTCTGAGCAAAAAGTTCCCGCTGGAAACACCGTCACTAACAGCAAGTGACAGGTCCGGGAGTCTGACTTCCGTGACAGATACGGACTAACAGTGACGATGACACAGGTTGAACACGGCGGTCAGGTCTTTCCCACAGTGCCCCTCGCAGCCAGACGGTGGGGGGCCAGGCCCTATTTCACGTGCGAAGCCACCGGGCTATTTTTAATGAGGTGACACACAGCTTGATAACTGCAAAGGTCAGTGGCATGTCCTCGGAGCCCGCCTGCAGCGCGCTGCCCAGCGTCCCCTCGCAAAGCTGGCCCGAGTCCTCGGCCCCGGGTCAGCAGAGCCCCTTCGTGGGGGATGAATTCGTGACCCGAGGCGCTGGGATGGCGGGAGTCACTCCCCACCCCCGGGGCAGGAGGAACGTTCCTGATCCTGATCAGAGTCAGGCTGTTCCTGAGGAGCAGCGCTCTGGGGGTACGCACAGGGCCTCGCTGTGGGACGGTTCACCCGCAGGACAGGGAGGACGGGTCCCTGAGCCTCCCTGCCCCCAGCCCTGCTGCTGCCCGAATTGGTGGCTCCTGCCCGCCCCCCGCCCTCGCCCACGGATCTGAGAGCTAATCGGATTACAAAACACAAGGCCCTCTGCACAATGCTGGCTCTTGTCTCCCACGGGAAGGGCCCAGCCAGTAGTGAAAGTCACCCTGAGTGGGGGCAGCAACATGGGGGCACACAGCCCTGGGTCGGAAAGGCCCATCCCGAGGGACCCAGCGGCCACCAGCTCTGCCCCACAGCCCCGCCATGGAGGCCCCAAGTCCTCAGACCCAGAAGGCCACCCTCCTGCTCTCGGGGGGCCCTATGCCATCTCCCTTCGCCAGGCCGACCCAACACACGAGGACAGAGCTGTCCGGTGCCCCCACGTCCCACCAGGGGAAGGCAGGGGCCACACACACAGGGCAGAGACAGTGACGAGCGCAGAAGCAGAATGCCCGAACCAGCACAGAGCCCTGGGGTGACCAGCTGGCCTGGGACCACTCTCCGGCCCCACCCACGTGGCCATAAATCAAAGCAAACAAAAAGCTTTAGGAGTCTGTTGAGATCTGTCCCTTGTGCAGGGACGTCAGCCCAGCATGGGACTCTGGGTACAAAGTCGGCTCAGAGCTGGTGGCTGCAGGGACACGGTCGGCCCAGCCAGGACGAGGTCTCCAGGCAGTGGAGAGAGTGCTGCCGTCCTGCCGCTGCTGGTGTCCATGGGCCCGACCCAGCCGCCCAGGGGTCACCAAGGCTCTGGGGCACAGTAAGGGCTGGGGACAGCCTCAGGCGACAGTCAAGGAAGCAGAGAAACGCACCATTACACTTACTGCTGGCCCAGGGGCCAGCCAGGGACACCCTGGGGCCAGCAGCGAGTCCCCAAGGCCCCCAGGACACCAGCAGGGCAGGTGTCCGGAGGACGTGTGCTGCACGAGGTGTGGGGTCCCCGGGGCAGGGGGCAGGGGGCAGGCCGAGTGCGGCTCATGTCCACACGGGGGGCCGCATCCCAGGGACGGCCAGCAGGTACAGCGTCCCCACGGGGGTCGCCAAGGGACAGGCCCTGACGGAGCGTGCCGTCCTCGCTCTTATTTTTCTATGATAGAGGAATGTCGGCGTTTATTTTATTCGGTACAAGACATTTGTACCGAAATAGTGCCAGACACAAGCGGAGATACGGACGCAGGGAATTTCGTGTAGAAAGTCTTTTTTCTATTAAAAAGACGAGGACCGCCGTCCAGGGCGTTTCCTGGCACCCGGAACCGTCATGGATCCCTAGAGCCCCCTACCCCGTGCGCGTACAGAGAAGAACTGAAGCGTTCGCGTAGATGCGGACTCAGCACTCCGCGACACGTTTCCCGCCCAGATTTGGGCAAAACCGTGTGCGGGATCCACGGGGAGCTACGGTGCGTGACGGCGCAGGTGCGCGGCCTTTCCTTCCGCGAACCCACGACTAAAAGGCACGGCCGTTACCGCGTGGGGCGGCGCGCGCCGGGGACGGCCCCCCGTGCCCACTGCCCCCGCGGGAGACGGGGCACACACCGCCCCGGGCCCCCGCGGGCTGGCACTGTCTCACCTGTGTGACACTGTGTCACCGCTGTCTGAACCGCCTCCCACGGACCCGGCTCCGCCCCAGCCGCGTGGCGGACGCGTGAACACAGCCTGGGCCCGCGCCTCGGCTCCCGCGGGTGAGGTGACACGGTCCCCCCGCGGTCCCTCCCTGGCCAGCGCACCCCACTCCTCTGCCGTGGACGACGCACATCGGGGCTTCCTGTCCTGTGGTCCTACCCTGGGGGGGAAGGCAGCCCCCACGTCCAGCGCCGTCACCTGACCCCACAGCCTCTTCTTGTCGTGAGCACAGAAGCCTGCGCCCCCAGACCCCGGGGCGTCCCCAAATCCCCGAGCGGCAGCAGTGCCACCTGCTGGGGGTGTCGCTCAGCACAGTGGGGACACCACTCCCGTGAGCCCTGCCACTGCCCCCTCACGGCGCCCCCTCTCGGCCAGAGTGCAGTGCTGTCCCTCGGGCCACTGAGTGCATCCCTCCTCACCGTGGGGGTGCCCAGGGCGCCCCAGCTCCGGGCCCCACACAAACCGGCCCCGGCAGCTTCCTCACGTGGCCTGGGAAGGGGCAGACTCCGGCCAACGGACCTGCAGGACATGCTGTGCCCAAGGCTCGCCCTGGGACAGGGGCAGGGGGCGTGTGGGGGGCGCGTGGGACCACCTCTTCTTCCCCCGCCCCAAAGCCCGCCTCTCTCCCACCTGCTGAACTTCAGGACACTAAGTGCTGAGGGCGCGCTGGCACGTCCCCGGGCCATGTGCCGGACAGCAGCGTGCCCCCCGAGGCTCTCCGCTCCCCACACGGCAGTGACCACGGTGGCTCTTCCTACGTACCCGCTTTGGGGTTTGTCCCGCAGGTGGCTTTGGGGTCTGCACCAGACACATCAGCTAGACACAGAATCGCGGCAGTGAACCCCACAAACCCCAGCCATGGCCACCCGGAGGGCTCCCTGTCCCCACGGGGCAGGCCGGGTCCCCCACGCTGCACTGACCGCCAACAGCATGCTGAGGTGGGGACCCCAGGTCTACGGGAGGAAGAGAAACCCAGGAGACCCCCGACAGGGACAGGAAGGACGCCCTCCCTACTTCCCAGCTGCCCTCAGGATGCTCCCGGCGCGGCTGGCCCAGCCCCCCGACTCGGACACCCTGGACGTGACCTTCCTGGGCGCTGGGCCCTGGGGCCCCCACCCCCTGCCATCTCCATCATCAGCAGACAAAGAGGCAGAGGTTCAGGGAGCGGTTCCCGTGGCCCCGGGGGTGCTGCACGCCCAGCAGCCTTCACTGCGCTCCCCAGGGACGCTCAGAGGAGGGGGCAACCGGCCGGGGCCACCCTGGACTGGACGTCCCTCTCCCTGATGGCGGCAGGCACACTGCGGACCATCCTCAGTGCCTGCTCCCCTCTGGGCAGGCCGGGCACACGTGGGCCTCCACGCTGGGTCATGGGGTGACCCGTTCAGGCTGCCCTAGCCCCCCCAGACAGCTGCCATCCTCCCTGGTGCCCCAGTTTAGGACGCCTGGACACCCTGCCCACCACAGCCACGCCTGTGTGCTGACCAAGCAGGATGGCCCCACGCCCCTGGGGGTCCAGGGGTGCCCCTGGGAAGGGGTGGAGCTGGGTTGGGGGGTGCCTAACACTGGGGCAACCTGTGCTCACAGCTGCCAGGCCAGGATGAGGAGGGGAGCATCCCTGACCCCACGGAAGTGGGGGCCCCACATGATAGGGGCAGAAGCGGACCCAGGACACTCTGCTGTCCACATGGGTCTTGGGGAGCAGGGAGGTGTCACAGGAGACTCCAGGCTGGACCACCCTGGTGGCAGCCATGTCCTCATTTACATAACAAACAGCTGCCCTGGGTTCTACAGGTGACTGTCACTGTGACCCCAAGCTGAGGGCCATCCATCCGGCCACCTCATGTCCAGGCTCACCCCCGCCCCCGCCCCGAGGATGCTCCTGTTGTGCAGAGTCCCTGCCCAGAGCCCCCAGGACAGTCTGCGACCCTGGAGCCTGCTGCCCAGAGGCTGTCTCTGCCGTGGCCACCGGATCCCATGGGGACAGGTCACAGCCACCAGACCCCACCGGGCGCCCCTGGAGCAGAAACGTCCGTGAGCCACCCCCGTCCCCTTGGTGTGCTGCTCGCTCAGAGAGTAAAAGTCAACACCAGAGATGAAATAAAATAAAGTCTCCGCAGTGCCAAAAATACCTCCCCACGGGAGAGGAGGCAGGTGCCGCCTTGCCTTCCACAGCAGCAAGCGTTGCCATGGATACGGGCTCCAGCCAGCAGGGGAGAAGGGACAGAGATGGGGGACAAGTGAGGGAGAGGGGACAGGGAGCAGAGAGTGAGGCAGAGATTGGGGAAGGGGGTCGGGGGTGGGGGGACTGAGGGGAGGGGACACAGGTGGAGGGGACACAGGTGGAGGGGACTCGGGTGGGGGAGGGGACACAGGTGGGGAGGGGACACACGTGGGGAGGGGACACGGGTGGGGAGGGACATGGCTGTGATGGGCGAAGGACGGCAAGAGGACAGCCTGCCCGCGGGAAGCACGGAAGAGGCCGCCCCGCCCCCCAGCCGCCCCGCCCCGTGCCCCCCTCACTGGTGAAGCCTGCAAATCCCGACTTGGGGAGCAGGCGCTGAATGAACATGACGTCTGTGCCAGGAGGAAAACGGGCCTGGGACACGTATCTGACAGGAGCGCGTGGCGTCCAAACTATTCAGAGGTTCTCTGACTCCCCTCACCCCAAACGACCACCTCCTGGAGCGGGGTTCACGGGCAGCGGTGCTGGGCGGCGGGACGGCCCCATGCCCACCCTAGCACGGGGCACCCCAGGCACCTCCGGAAGGGCGGTGGGGCCCGGGGCAGGAGCCCTGAGAATGCGCCCGCCGGCTCCGCCCCCGCCACGGAGCCCCGCCCGCCGGCTCCGCCCCCACCACGGCGCCCCGCCCGCCGGCTCCGCCCCCGCCACGGAGCCCCGCCCGCCGGCTCCGCCCCCGCCAAGGAGCCCCGCCTGCGTGGGCCAGGGCCCCTCCCTCCGCCCAGACTCAGTGCGAGAACAAAGCTCAAGTCCACAAGGGCCTCGACCAGAGTCTGGAAATTGTCCCCTCTGTCACCACGGCCTCGGTAATCGTACCCGGATACAAAGGCCATTCCGCACCCTGCGATTAAGCCTCCACCAAACTGCCCCCGCCCCCCGCCATGTCCTTCTCCCCCAAAGAGAAAACACACAGAATCCCTTTGTTCGCAGGCTGCCAGCCCTGGAACCCTGGACACCCCCTGCCCGGGGGTCCCTGCCTCATCCAGGGGGGTGCGGGGAGGCGGCCTCCAAGGGCCCACGGTCCCCAGGGAAGCAGCTCGGGCCACGCGGACCTCTTCCCAAGCAGCACCCCCGCCCACACAGCTCTCCGGCCTGACAGGGCGCGTCACTGTGCCCAGGCCTGTAGCCGAGCAGCCAGCGTCACTGCAGCCACGCGGGCCACCGGGCAAGGCCGTGCGCACAGGGCCCCGGCAGGCCCGGCTGGTAACTGACTCTCGTGTGTCACCGTCAGGCGCCCGGGAGCCCTGGCCCCTCACTGCCCCTGCTGCGGCCTGGGCCCCGGTCTGTCCCAAGTCACGTGTGATGGCTGAGGCCCCGCTGGACCGCCGGCCCGGCCATGGGGGGCTCCGGCTCTGTCATGGACACCAAGCGCCGCCCAAGGACCCGCGCCAGGAGGCAGTGTGCCCGAGCCACCGGCTCGCTCTCCTGCAGGAACAAAGCAGCCTTTGTGTTTTATCGTCACCTTCATCAAATATTTACAGAGGCTGACGGGCAGCCTCGGGCAGACGAGGCAGGAGCCCAACGCCAGCCCAACGCCACGCTGCCCGGGGCCCTCACGGAGGCCTGGGCCGGGCAGGGCAGCACGGGGAGGCAAGGGTCTAGGTCCTCACCACGTGGACACGGAGCCTGGGTGGGGACACAGGACAGGACGCACCGCCGTCCATGCTCACCTCTGGGAAGTGTGTGTCCAGCCCACGGCAGGCAAGCAGGGGCCTCATGCTGCCGAGGACCAGGGAGAGAGCAGCCCCAGGCCCCCAGGTCCCACCCGCGACACCAGGACAGGACCCCGCCCAAGGGTCTAGCAGCAGGTGGAGGGACAATGAATGCAGGTCCCACGCGGTGGACAGGGGACCCCCTGCCTGAGTCCCGAACAGCAGCTGCAGGGGGTCAGGACACACTGACGCCCACACGCATGCAAGAAATTCTCGAGCAGGCAGGGGACCCTCAGGACAGGGAGTGACGGCGGTGCCCGAGGCCCAGGGTCGGGGCGCTCTGCCCCCACGGGATGGGGGTTCAAGCTGACCACACGTCCCATTTTAAAAGGGACAGGACTGTGGTTTTCTGGTGGGCCCCGTGCAAGCACGGGGACCTAGGAGCGCAGTTTCTCCTCCCACCCAGTGAGGCCACGCCCCCTGCCCCTCAGAGCCCTGTCTCTATAAAAGACCATCCAGCCACCCCTCTCCGGAAGCTCCTCCACTGCTTCTGTTCCTCTGCCTTTGCTCCGTCTCACCTCTAGCTGACCACCTTCACCTCCGCTCAGCGCATCCGGGCCTTTCTCTGAAGCTCGCCAGTGGCGTTCATTGACTTCCTGGCTTCCCCGATAACCTTCTGCACGACGGCAAACGCGGTCGCCACCCCCCAGCCTAGCCCAGGCAGACCACCCCCAAACGCCCCGGGCTCGTGCCGCCCCCAGCTCCTCCCTGTGGGCTCTGCCTGAATCCAGGTCCCTCGCGGGAGGAGTCACGGTGTGCTCCACCTGTCACCCCACGGTCTGACCGGAACCCCAGTGGCCCCCCAGCCCCCGGATACACCAGAGCCAGCCGCCTTCCCCGCACGGCTCAGACCTCCCTCGGAGGTCCAGCCCCTACACACTCACCCTGAGTCCTCACCCTACACCCTCAAACGCCAGCCCGGGGTCGCTGTCACAGGGCAGCCACACCCTGCTCAGATGCCCCCAAGAAAATCTCCAGAAGCCTGACAAGGGACAGACAGCCATCACCAAGAGCAGCCTCTGTCCCCTAAGGAGCCCAGTCAGTGGTGCACGTGACGAGCCAACGCCCCCCATCGTGTCGGGGGACAAACCACCCCGAAGGAAATGCCAGCTCGGCTCCCATGCGGGTCAGTCAGGGGTCCAGGGCACCGCCAGGGCCGGGCTGGGAGCTGAGTGTCCCCAGGGCCCAGGAACATGCAGCCGTCAAGACTGGCCCACAGGGTCCTGTGGACTGGGCCGCTCTGCCCGTGGCCACAGCCGTCCAGACCTGAACCTCAGGCGCCTGCTCCCTGAGTGACAGCCCACAACACTCCGGGGACGCAGCACGGGGACCTCGCTCCGATCACCAGGGACCCTGCAGTCCCCTTAGGTCTGTGACTGCTACTGTGGGAAAAGGCTTCCTGAAGCCCACACTGGCCGTGGCCCCGACAAGAAGGCCGCGGCTGCCGCACCCCTGCCCCGCGGCTGCCGCACCCCTGCGCCCGGCGAGCTCCGCCCAGAAGGGCCAAGTGCACCCTCCTGCCCGCACGTCTCCCTTACGGGACTTCCCGGGGCCTGTCCGGGCACGTGTCCACAGTTCGCTGCTGGCCAGCTCGGCGCGGTGACTTTCCAGCCGGGGACGTGGGGACGGCAGCCGCCTTCCTCCTGGGGGTCCCTGGGGGCCCGTGTCAGGCCCCAGCCCAGAGGCCGAGCGGCGGGGACAGGCAAGAGGCTGCGCCCACCCTGACGTCCCCTCCGAGGGGACTGGGAGGCCGGTGGCGCGGGCTCCTGACACAGCCGCGGCAGCGGGGGGCCACGGGCGCAGGGATGACCATTCTGACTTTGCAGGAATCCCTGGAGCGTCCAGGAAGGGACACGATGGGCTCGTACCCAAGCGAAAACTGCTGTGTCACACGAAGGAGATCTGGGGCGCTTTTCCCTTTTTCTGGTTTCGGCATCTGTCACGTCCATCTCGTGCCTGGGACCTGACACAGCTGGAAGCGTCCCCCAGGCAGTGGCCTCCCCCTCCGTCCCCATGGGCCCTGCCCCCTGGAGGGTGTCCGGCGCCGGCGCTCCCCGCCCCCACCATCTGCCCCTGGGGGTGAGCAGGGGTGCTGGGGCAGACACGAGCCCCTGGAGGGCCGCGGGGCGTGAGCACGGACCCCTGGGGTTCAGGGTCCCTCCAGGCCCCGCCACAGGGCCTCCTTGTCCTGCAAAAGGCCAGGGCGGCCGGGGGCTCGGGAGCACGGCCTCAGTGACACAACACCAACCAGGCAGGAGGCTGGGCGGCCCCAGGTCCCGACAGGACCCCCCAGTGGCCGGCCAGGTCCCAGCGCTGCCCCGGACCACCCACGGGGATGGGGACCAACGCGGTCGGACCCGTCACTCCAGAAAGCCTCACTGATTCCAGCAGGGTCACCCCCAGATGCTAATGGGGACTGGCCTCGGCCGAGAGGCCCCAGGCGGCACGGCCTGCAGGGGCAGCCTGAGGCCAGGCCGTGCCCAAGGGGCCCCCACTGACCCCTGGAGCAAGGTCTCCACCGGAGCCAAGGCCGGGAAAGGAGGCCCCTGAGGGCCTGGGGGCTGCTGCGACCGGACCAGACCGGACCAGACCAGACCGGAGCCGGCCTGCGCCATCAAGCCCTTCCCAGATGCCCTTGCGATCCCATTCCAGCCAGAGAGACCGAGGAGGGTGCCAGCACACACTCTCCTTTCCGGACAGAAACGCGGACGCGGAAAGCTGACCTCCACCTAACCACCCCTTGCCTCTGCTTCCGAATGTGGGTGTGATGCCTGGAGCTGTGGCAGCCTGTCTGCCGCCCGAGGCGACGGGCCTGGGGACACGGCACCCCCACCGCCAGCCCCACACGCCACTACCAGGGCCCGTCCTGGGCCCGTCAGACCAGTGGTGTCCAACCTTCCGGCGTCCCTGGGACACACACAAAATGCTTGAAATGAGCCAAAAACCAGGTCCACACATCGTTTTCACCACGTTTTAAGGAAGTTTACGAATTCGTGTTGGGGCGCGGGCCAAGCCGCCCTGGGTGACATGTTTGCATGAGACGCTGGGAAAAATGAGAGCAAAGGTGGAGGGGGCCTCCCACACCCGCCCCTTGGAGAGCGTCACTACACAGGGGGCGTCTGACGGCTGCCGGCCCCGCCTAGCGCTCCCCACGCCTTCACCCCGCTGCCCTGAGCAAGCCCGGGGATGCACGTGGAGGTGGCCGTCCAGGGAGAGGCCTGGGGCCTGGATAGGACCCACCTCCCCGAGCCACCTCCTCATCTGTGAAGTCCCGAATCCTCGCAAGGTGGTTCTGGGGGCCCAGGAAGCTCACACAAGGGTCCAGTGGGGGGGCTCGGAGAGCTCACCACACAGAGCTCCCATCCCGCCCTCCCTGCCTGTGACCGGCCCTCACCAGGGCCCAGACCTCCCTGCCTGTGTGAGGTGCCCCCGAAGCCCAGCCAGGACAGCCCTTTGCAAACCACCAGGACTCGGGGCACCCCTCGCCCAGCGGCCCCCACCCCACAAGTCTGCACAGGGCACAACATCTGTCACTTCCAGAGCCACTGTAGGGACCTCACTCCTCAACACTTCGGGACAGACGCCCAGCTGCAGGGGAGGTGAGTGTGAGGGGGACCGAGGCTCCCGGAAGCAGACACTCAGGGACCCCACAACCCAGGACAGCCTCTCTGGCCCAGGAGGCTCTGTCCAGCCCCTGGGAATGGCTGAGCAGAACTTTCCGGAAAAGCCCTCCATGAGAACCAGAGCAGCGAGCACAAAGTCGGGCGTGAACGCCCAAACCACAGCCTGTCGTCACATGCCAACAGTGTTAGGAGACACTCTAGAGCCAAACGAGAAGCTGCGAAAACCTGTGACACCCTGGAATTGCAGTTGTATCTGTAAAAGAGAAAAACGTGTGTGTGTGTGTGTGAACGAACTCAAGGACGTAAGCAAAAGCAGTAATTGTATCCACTGGGGTAAGCGGTGATGTTTCTCATTTCTGCAAACTTCTTTAATGTAGCTGTGGCACTGTTTTTAATTAATAGACTATCTGACAGAGGAGTTTTAGGGTTACAGAAAGATTGAGCAATAAGTGGAGAGTTCCCACGGATTCCCTCATCCATGCCTCTCTCGCTCGCTCCCTCTGACACACACACACACACACACACACACGCAGCCTCCTCCATTAGTAACATCTTGCATTAATGTGATACATTTGTTACAACTGATATGCCAATATTGATACATTATTGCGACTTAAATCCAGACTTTAAATTACGGTTGACGCCTGGTGTCGCATATGCTACGGGTTCTGACTAATGTGTAAGGAAATGTGTGCACCGTTACCTTATCATACAGAGGACTGTCTACCCTCCTGTCCATGCCCCCCAAGCCCTTGGCAACCACCAAGCTTTTTACTGTGTCCATAGTTCTGCCTTTTGCAAAATGTCATACAGTTGGGATCACACAGCGTGCAGCCTTTTCAGACTGGCTTCTTTCACGTAGCAACGTGCACGTGTTGACGATTTCATCCCTGTCTTTCTGTGCTTTGACAGCTCTTTTTTTTTTTTTAATCACAGAATAATATTTCATTGTCTAGAGAGACCACAGCCTGTTTAGCCATGCATCGCTGAAGGACACCTTGGTCCCCAGCTCTGGCCCATTGTGAATACAGCTGCTGTAAACATCCGTGTGCAGGTTTCGTGGGGACACAACTTTGCAGCTCCTTCAGGTGAAGGCCAAGCGACACAACTGCTGGATCAATTGCGTGGGAGTTCCTGTGGCTCCACGTCCTCGTCAGCATTTGCTGGTGTCGGTGGCCAGGATTTTCACCATTCCGATAGGTGCGCCGGGTGCCCACTGTTGTTTTAATTTGCACGTCCCTGATGACACCCGTTTTGGAGCATGTCGTCCCACGCTTATCTGAGTATCTTCTTTAAGGAGGTGACTGTTAAGGGCTTTGGCTCGCTTTTGGGAATCCAGTTGTTTGCTTTCTCACCTTTGAGTTTTAAGGGTCCCCTGTATATTCTGGATGTGCTCCCCGCCGGCGCTCGGTCTTTCCGCTCTGCTTTAGCATCGTTGCAGGACTCAGGCTTTCCATCCTAATCGAGTTCCACTCGTCAAGGACCACGCCTTCCGCGTTGTATCTAAAAAGCCCCCCCCCCCCAAAGGCAGCTCGGGTTTCTCCTGCGCCACTCTCTGAGAGTCCCCTCGTTCTGCATTTTACGTTCAGGTCTGGGGTCCGCCGTGAGTTAATGTCGGGGAAGGGAGTAAGGTCTGTGTCCGGATTCATCTGTGCACGTCCGCGCTGGCGGCCCCACTGTGCGGCCTTTGCCGGTCAGTCCAAGGTCAGCGGTACTGACGTGGGCGTGACTCTGGGCTCCCTGCTCTGTCCCCGTGACCCCGTCCCTGTTCTTCCACTAGCACCACGCTGTCTGATCGCTTCTTTTATTCTCTTCCAAACACTTAACACGTATTTAAAGAAAGCTGACCCAAATTACAGGTAGCAATCAGTGCGCTGCCTAATCTTAGAACCTGACCTCCCGAGGACGGAGCCAGACTTGAAAACCCTCTGAGGCAGGAGGGCCTGCAGCCCGCCCTCAGGTGGGCTGGGCTCCGGTTCTGAGGGTCCTCGCTGGGGGCCCCCCACCCAACACACAGCCCCTGGCAGCGGGGTCCAACCTTTGGGCTCCTCTGGCCCACCTTGGAAGAAGCCCCCCATAAAACACACTCACACTAACGATAGCTGAGGAGCTAAAAAAAGATTTTAAAAAAGGTCCACGCATCATTTTCGTCATGTTTTCAGACAGGTGACAAGCGTGTGCTGGGCCGCGGGTCGGACGCGCTCGCCCGGGACGGGCCGGAGGCGGGTGGTACCTGCTTCCCGGAGGCTCTAGCACCTGCGTTCGCACGGCTTCCGCACCCGCACGGCCTGGGCCTGGGCCTGGCGCTCCGCTCGCCCGCACGGGGGCCCCGCACCACCCCTGGCTCGCGTGCCTTCCCCCCACCACAGGCGGAGAGCGGTGCCCACCTCGCCGCCCAGGCACACAGACCGCAGAGGCGCCCCGGGCAGGCGGCCCAAACCTCCGCTGGGCCAGGTCAAGTTCTCCCCCATCACAGCAGCGACCTGCAGCTCCGGGCCATCGCCTTGGGCGTCATCCAGCTCCGTCCTGAAGCCGGCCCAAGCCACAGGCACCCAGGGACACTCCCAGCCACACGGAGCACTGCTCGTCGGAGCCGTCGGGTCAGGGCGGTGGTGGGGCGCGAGCCTGCCGGCCTCTGACCACAGGACAGGCTGCCCCCAACCCCCTGGCCCTGCGGGCTGCCCCCCAGCCCCGGCCCTGCGGGCTGCCCCCCCCCG
>PVJL010012366.1:0-10180 GCA_004026885.1 Lyroderma lyra | reverse complement strand
GCAGTTCTTCTCACCCCCATCGTGTTACGGCCAACCACCCCCAGCGAAGGTCGCCAGCCTCAGAGTCGGCCCCTGGCCACCACCTGGAAGTGGCACGGGGTGGGGACACTCCCGCTAGCCCCCTACTCAGGAAGACGGCCTGGGCGTCCTCACGCTGGCCTCCGAGATGCCCGGAGAGGCACTCGGCCTCAGGAGCCCCTGCTTCCAATGGGTAAGGGGCCGCAAGAGCCCGACCTGCCCGTACGGGGACCCAGAGCTCACAGGTGACCAGGACACACACCCCTGGCAGGGACACCACCAGCAGGTCACAAATGACCGGGTCCCGAGGTCCCCACACCTGCAGCCCCTCCCTGGCCTGCAGCCCAGGCCACCAGACAGGAGCCCGGCCACCTCCAGGCCGCATGGAACGGTGGCACTGGGGACCGGGGCTTGTCCCCAGTGGGGGGCTCGGCCCCAACAGGCGGAAGGACCCCCGCGGTGGGCCTGGGCAGTGGGCTCCAGGTGGGAGCCCCCAGGAGGCAGCACAGAGGGCCTGGGGGCCCCTGAGGAGGGGGGCGCCTGCAGAGGGGCGACAACAGGCTCTGCACACCCCCGAGCAGGACTCAAGCTGGCCACAAAGGACATGGGGACAGGGCCCGCGTGCCAGAGCGAGGCCGCGGCTCTGGGTGACCCGCCCCTCCTCCCTAACGGTAACGCCCTGATGCCAGGAATGGAAGTTCATTCAGAAGAAAAGACACCGGGAAGCGATCTTGTAAGATGGCTCCCCCGCAAGCCGGTGCCATCTCGGGGCCTCTGGAGCACGCGGGAGGTGCCCCACGCCCTGCCCTCTGCGACGAGACGAGCTCGCACGGCCCTCTCTGCAGAGCCCTTTCCACACCAATAGGAAGGACATTGGACGTCACGGGGGCAGACGTCCTCCACGCCGGACCCAAGGTCCAGGGAACCCCAGAAAAAGCAAGCAGGCCAGGGGTGTCAGTTCTGGGGGAGCCTGACAGGTGCCCGAGCTGCGGGGGAAGGAAACGGACTTTGTGGGGTGGGCTTTCAGGGCATTCCAGAGCTGCTGGGGGTGGGGGACAGAGTCCGAGGGCGGGAGGAGCCTCATGAGCCCCCTGCGTGGAAGGCATGGCTCCAGGTGACCAGCCCCCTGTGGGGAGGGGCCCCGGCAACCTGGTGGGGGTCCACAAGAATAACGTGGGGGACACAGCTTCCCTGCCGGCTTGGGGCTCCCGGTAACTGAGTCAAGGAACATCCCCAGACAGACAGGAAGCAGCTCCGGTCTTTCCACCGGACAGTGGCCGTCCCCACCCTTGTCAGCTCTGCTGACCGACCCAGAGGCAGAACCACGCGCCCTTGGGAAGCGACGACCCTCCCCTGGGGGTCACAGCACCCACAATGCTTCAGCCAGATCTAACCTGGACCCCGCTTGCCATGGCCCCTGCACACGCCTCCCACAGCGCAGTCCCTGGAGGTGCTCAGGACACATGGTCCCCTAGCCAGAGAGAGAAGTGGTGGGGGACGCATGGACACACCCAGGAAACAGGATCCCTTTTCCTCCCTGCAGCTTCACCCCGGACTCCCTCTCCTCCCTGCGCCCTCACACCGCACCCACACTGTGCCCGGCACACCCCAGGCCACCTCTCAGCGGGGCTCCGAGGGACGGAATGCCAGGGGCTTCGGGAAGGGGTGACCTCAGCACCACCAAATTAGTCTGGCGCACACTCTCCCGCCCTCTCTCACACGTACACACACTCGCTCACACACACATACACACACACATGCACATGCTCATACACATGCGCGCGCACACTCAGGCACACATACACATACACACATGCGTGCACACACTCACATACACACACGTGCTCACACGCATATACACACGCATATACACATATACACATGCGCGCGCGCACACATGCGCACTCAGACATGCGCAAACTCACACACATACTCATATGTACAAATGCACATATGCACGCGCACTCACACACATATGCACACGCACACCCAAGCACACACGCATGCACGCACACATGCATGCATGCACACACACGCACATGCACACTCACACATGCACACTCATACACATGCACACACACGCACACACATGCACACACTCACACATGCACACTCATACACATGCACACACACTCAGACACACATACACATACACATACACACACGCTCACATGCTCACATACACGTGTGCACACACACTCACATACAGACACACATATGCACACACTCTCATACACACATACACACGCACACATACACATACACACATGCATGTACACATATACATGTACACATATACACATGCACTCACACACACATATACACAAATACACATGTGCGCGCACATGCGCAGACATGTGCACACTCACGCACATATACACTCATACACACACATACACACATGCACATACACACACGCACACATGTGTGTGGACACTCACATATGCAAACGCACACCCACACATGCACACCCACACACACATGCACACACTCACACATGCACGCACACACGCGCGCACATGCACACACGCATGCACACATGCACGCACGCACATGCACAAACACATGCACGCTCATACATATGCACACGCACATACATGCACACACTCACACATGCACACATACATACACACAGCTCCCACCCCTGCCCCCAGCTGGGGCCTGGAGGACACAGCAACCAAATCTAGCTCCTGAGTCAAAAAAGGGAGGCGGCCTGCAGTGCAGGGGAGGCCTGCTAACCTCACAGGGCTCTGGAGTAGGCTTACACCCCTGAGGCTAGCCCCACGCCGGACAGCTGCCCCCCCAAAAGAGAGAGGCCTGCCCGGTAAACACCCGCTGTGACGGGCACTGCCCGAGCTCCCAGCTCGGGTTACGGTTTATATAATCTCGCGGGGCCGGGGCTGACACAGCCCGCGTCAGGGCAAGGTTATGAAAAATGCATGCCCCGAGCCTCTGCGTCCAAAAGAACCAAAAGAACCACACACGCACCGCCTTCCGCACGACGCGGTTTTCAGACTTCACACAGCCACTCGGGACCAGTGGGGTTCAGAGGCACCAAGGGGCCACTCACAGCCCTGCCGGGCCTGACCCCACCGGCCCCACCTCGAACAGGCCCTGTGTCAGGACCCCGAACTGGGGCACCTACACCTCGCAAGACAAGGGAAGGTGCTCACTGAAGTGCAGGTCAGAGGTCCCCAGCCACCAGGTGATGTGGACACAGGGCCCTGCAGCCCCACCTGCTTGGGCCAAGATACCAGGCCCCTGACAGCCTGGGTGGCACAGCCTGGGTGTCACAGCCCGGGAACCAGGGGTCGAAGACGAGCGGCACTGACAGGCACGCCCTCCCAGCGCCCACTGTCCAGCCTGGGCCACACTTAGATGCCACACACCAGCAGGTCTCAATCCACCAGCCCTGCCCCCCAGGCAGCCCACCGCCCCACCGGGAGGGGGACACGGAGGGAGACACGGAGCTGCCCCCAGGGCCCAGGGCTGCCTGGAGCCGGGTGGGACCCCGCAGGAAGGAGAACGCGGGGGTTCGCGGCCCACCGCCTCCCTGCGCCCGCGCGCCCCTCACCTGTAGCTCGCACCAGGCCACCTCCACCCAGGTCTCCGTGTCCAGCCCTTTGTACACCGTCTTGAAGGAGCCGCGGCCCAGCTCGATGTCGAACTTGAGGAAGCGGCCGTCCAGGGAGGTGGCCACGGCCTTGAGGTCGTCCTCGTCGTCCTCCTCCTCCTCGGGCTCGTCCCTGCGGGGCGGCCCGGGATCCGGCCTGGCCTCGGGCGCGCCGGGGTCCTCCTTCCCCGCCGCCGCCGCCGCCGCCGCGGCCACCTCCTCGCCGCCGCCGCCGCCGCCGCCGTCCGGGGCGGGCGCGGGGTCCCCGCCGGGCTCCGGGGTCCCCGCGGGCTCGGGGCCGGGGGCGCCGGGGGCGCCGGGCGGGGCGGCGGCGGGCGCAGGGGCGGCGGGGCGGCCTCGGGCGCGCTCGGCGATGAGGCGGCGCGTCTTGCACAGCAGCAGCACCCGGCGCTGCAGCGGCTGCGGGGGCTGCGCGCCCGGCGCCTCGGCCGCCTCCAGGCCCGGCGGCTCCTCCTGGTCCGACTCCACGACGCTGCGCCGCAGGAAGCGCTGCGGCCCGGGCCGCGCCGCCCGCGGCCGCGACACGGCCGCCGCCGCCGGCTCCGCCATGCCCGCGGGCCCCGCGCCGCGCCCGGCCTCCATCCGCGCGCCGGGGGCGTCTAGGCGGCCGCCATCGCCGTCCATCTCTGCGGGCAAGGACACGCGGGCCCGCGTGAGCGCCGGCGCCGCCGCACCTGCCCCGGCCGCGGGGAGAGCGCGCCCCGGAGCCCCGGGTGGGGACGGGAGGGCCCCCCGGGCGAGGCTGCGGGGCGGACGGCGGGGTCGCAGGGCGGGGACACGCCGGCCAGGCGGCGGCTCCACAAAGGACGCGGCCCGGGGCGCAGGAGGGGCTGGCGGGGCCGGGGCTGCGGCGACGCGGCGCGCACACAAAGGCGGCGGGCGGGGGGCTCGGCACTCACGGGCGGGCGGGCGCTGTCCATGCCCGGCGGCCGCGGGGCGGGCGAGGCCGCGCTCCGGGCCGGGGTCGCGCTCGGGGTCCGGTCGCCGCGCCGCTCCGCAGATCCGCCGGCTGCAGGGCCGCGCTCCCTCCCGCGTGCGGCTGGGGCTCCGCGCGGCTGCGCTCCGCGCTCGCTGCGACCCGGCTCGCTTGGGGGGGGGGGGGGGGGGGGGGGGGGGGGGGGGGGGGGGGGGGGGGGGCGTCGGGTGCCCGCCCCCCTGGCCGGCGCGGCGGGGCGGGGCCTGGCACGCCCACCTGGCCCCGGGCGCGCGCCGCCACCTGCGGCTCCCAGCCCCGGCCCCCGGCGTCCCCCAGGACCGGTCCAGGCGGCAGTCCCCGGCCGCCGAGGCGCTTTCGACTGCCCCACGCGTGCCCGAGGCCAGGCGCGGGCTCAGCCCCTCACCCGGGCGTGCCGGGGCGGACGACCACGCGGGGCCCGCGGTGTCCCCACTGTCGTGGGGCAGGGGAAGCCTGAGCCCCACCCCTCTCCCAACAGGGGCTGCGCCTGGTCCAGGCGGGCGTGCCCTTCCCGCCCTTCCCCGAGACCCCTGAGGACCTCACCGCCTGCCCAGGAGCCCCAGTACCGAACTCACCATTCTCAGCGGAGCAAACCGAGGCCCCCAAAGCAGACGTCGTGTCCCCTAAACCCCAGACCCCCAACGCAGGCTGGACTGGGACGTCAGTGGGACAGGCCCCGTGGCCCACCGGGGTCTTCCTCACTCCCCAGTGTTAAATGCCACCTTCAGGGCCTCCCCGTGGACTCCCACAGGCCTGCCCTGCCCTTGGGCGTCGGGGACCTCACTGCAGGGAGCTGGCCTGCGGCAGAGAGGACACTACTGGTTTCTGAGCCCCGCTGCACGCAAGGCCCTGACTCACCCCTCCACCTGTCCCCCGTGAGCCTGCCACGGCCGGCCATCGGACCACTTCAAAGAAGGAAACGCAGGTACAGGAGATGGCCGGGAAGAGGCCAGGCTGTCCCCGTGTTGGTCCCTGCCCCCTGGCCTGGCACGCTGTCCAGCACACAGCAACTGTCAGACACACAGTGTGACTGTGGCTGCCGGAGCCTGGGGACACTGGCACAAAGCGACATCAGGCCATCCCAGTTAGAGGGGACAGGGTGCCAGGCGACTCGGGAGTGCAGCACGCGGCCCTGCGGGGCCCTGGCTGTGGGCGTGCAGCCGGCAGAGGTGGCGTGAGGGTTGGCACAGCTCCCCACCTCTGCTCGGGGACGCCTGACGGCGGTGGCAGGATTTACACCGGGAAGTGGGCAGACGCCCCCGCGCGGGGCTTCCCCCTGCAGGGAGACAGAGAGTCATGGCGCCCGGCGTGCTGGCACTGGGCTCGGCGTGTGCCACCTGCCTGCTGCACACAGAGTCCGGTCCCTGTGGGACAGGCACCCAGCCCAGAGTCCAGACGAGGAAGAGGCAGCAGTGGACGCCGGCTCTGCCGGCCGGAGGAGACCCCTCAAGGTGGGGGGCTGAGTGGGAGCCCCCAGAGTGGAGGAATGAGGACGTTTATGTCCTCCCTGTGGATGCTGGGTGCCCCTCCCGCGTGACCCTAGGGGAGTCCCACTCTCCCCAAGGCCCAGCATCACCCCTGCGGAGCCAGCCTGACCGTCCTGCTGCCAATTTCTCCAAGGCTCAGTCTGTCCTCGAGGGCACCCCGAGTCCCCAACCTATGAGCAGGACAGGCGTGCCCAGACCTGCCCAATGGAAAAACAGGGAAGGGACAGAGCCATGTGTGTCCCAGACAGACGCACACCCATCTGACCCCGTCCCTGCAGCCAGAGTGCCACCCTGGTGGCCTGCAGGCCCTGCAACCACCGGGTGATGCAGGACGTGGCTGGGCATGCTCAGCCTTGCCCATGGACTGTGCCCATCCCCAGCGCACAGGTGTGCACAGCACGGCAGTGCCCCCACGCCTGACAGGGACAGCCCGGTCCTGGGGGAGCGGCGAGAGCCTGCCCTGCTGTGTGCTCTGTGCACCCGACGTGTGACCGTTGTGTCCACGACTAAGCAGCTGGTGGGGACAGACCGCAGTCCCTTCGCAAGGAAGCAGGGTCTGGGCTCTGGCAGGGGCCCCGGGCCCCAGGCCCCAGGAAGGGGAAGCCTGCGGCGTCCTTGGACAGACCTTGGCACGGATCGCTGTGTGTCCTTGGCCAAGCCACTTGACCTCTCTGAGCCTCCGTCGCCCTGCCTCAGACGGGGAGACCGGCACTGCCTACTGGCTTCACCGGCCGGTTCTCGTGGGCTGCCAGGAGCCCCACCGAGGCCCGCGGCGCTTGGAACCGTCTTTATTTTATCCTTCTTTGTGCCCAACCAGCTGGTGTAACGTTTCCCTCGCTCTCAAACTTAAAAACATGTTGATTTTTTAAATCGCCGCTTTAGGGAGCCCTAATTCCCGTCCCAGGCCGCCCGGGTGCTTAGCCCCCTCATGGAATTGAGTGACCGTCACCAGCTCCGTCACTCCAGGGCATTTTCGTCCTCCTAAAAAGAAACCTGTCCCCGTGAGCAGCCTCTTCCGCTGCCCCCTGTCCCCAGCCCCGGACAACCAGGGATCCACTTCCGTCCCTGAGGAGTCGCCTCATGAATGGAGTGTCACCGTGCGGGATCCGTGGTGGCCGGCTGCCGGCCCCCCGCACGTGTCCCGGGGGCGTCCCCGTTGCCGCGCACGTACGAACCTCGTTCCTTTCCGGGGACGAATCGTATTCCGTCGGTGCGCACGCCAGGGCGGTCGGACTGGTCCCACCCACCCAGCGGGAGCAACAGGCACGCGGCGCGGCACCTGCTTTTCCGACGGCCCCGCACGTGCCGCCTTGTCAGAGCTCGTCCCCATGGCAGAAAGTTTACGAAACCAAAGAAGTGGAAACGGCCACGGCTGAGGGTCGGGCTGCCCGGGTGGGTCGGCAAGGGTGTGGCATGTCCGCAGGTGGCACCCGCCCTCCCGGGCCACCCGCAGCGGCTCGCGCGGGGCCGTTGCCATTGGATTCCACGGCGGTGCACGCCTGGTGTGTTTGGTCCGGAGCACCGGGGTTCGCTCTGAGATGTCCCAGGACGCACGGGGGTCTGAAGGCCCCTCCGCCCCATCGTCTGCAGCACCCCAGAGCCAGCTTCAAGTTCATCTGCCACCAGGAGGACCCAGTGGCCCAGGAGGCCCGTGTGGACCGTGAAACACGGGCACGAGCAGGTCTCATCTGTCCTGGGGGCCCGGGAATCGGCCCACGGACCTCGAGGCACTGGTGGCCGTCCAGAACGGGGGCGGCCCGCCGAGGTGAAGAGAACACTCATGGTGTCAGCGTCGCTCGCCCACGAAGGCCTAGAGGTGGCCCCATTACAGAAGGGAAGTGGCACAGAGGCGGCCTGACACCCACAGACGGCAGGTCGGACAGAGAAGAGGCCACTCCCCTGCGCTCTCCCCGAGCTGCCCCTCAGCACAGCCAGTGCTGTCCACCCTGCTTCAGGCCTCTGCACCCAGGCCCTGCGCCTCGGCCCCCGTGAACGTCAGGGGCCGGTCCTCGGTCAAGGGGTCCGTGTCCCCCAGTGCGCTGTCAGGAACCCTGTCCATGCCACAGAAGCCGTGGGGACAAGGCACCCCTCCTGGGCCTGGTTACCCCCAACTTCCACTGGGCAGCGGGGACGGAGGGCTCCCCATCCAGCTCCTTGGGCCCCGCGGTTGGCTGCCCCGCACCCCTCTGAGTGCGTAGGGAGCACCTAGCAGCCCAATGGGCCCCGCACCACCCAGGGTGGCCACCCCTCCAAGCTGTAGTCCTCCGGCCCCCAGTGGCTGCGAGCTGTTGCCCGGGCCCCGCGGAGTCCCCGTGGTGCACACTCGGCGTGCTGGCGCCGGGCCGCACACCCCCCGACACGACACGTCCCCACAGAGCAGGCCGGCCGCGCCCACAGGGGGGCTCAAACCGTCTCCACTGAAAATAAAGGCCCAAGTGTGTGTCCACGGTCAGCGCTGTGGGGGACTCCGCCGGGACCAGAGCAAGAACCAGGGACATGCCCCGCGGAGCTGGTGGGCCCCGATGACCACCCTGTGCTGCGTCAAGTTCAAAGATGAAACCGAACCTGGGGACCTTATTGCTCGTCCTGGAGACCATGCACGTTTCTGTATGTGGGTACGTGGGGTCGCAGCGCGCCCAGGTCCCTCTGTGGGACCATTCAAGGGGCAGCCAGACCGTCGGGTGCAGAGGCCGCAGCACTGTGTACCGCCCCCGCCCCCCCAGCAGTGTCTTCACACGACGGGTCGCTTTCACAATTGTCCCCCTCCTGAGGGGCCAGGGGGCTTTGATGGGCGTTTCCCCGCGGTCAGTGGCGGTGAGCACCTTCTCGGGGGTCTTGCTGGCCTCGTGCCCAACTTCTCGGGTCTGCACAAGAGCTCTGCCCACGCCTGGGTCCAGCAGTTCGTCCCTTTGCTTATGATTCTCGGGGCTGTCCGTGTATTCGGGACACCAGACCCTGGTCAGGCGGGGCTTGGCGACGGTCAGGCGGGGCTTGGTGATGGTCAGGCGGGGCTTGGCGACGGTCAGGCGAGGCTTGGTGACGGTTTTCTCCCGTCCTGTGGGTGGGCCCGGGCGCGACTCAGCTCCCTGGACAAGGCCAGGCCCGGGCGCGCTGCGCCCCCTGCTGGCGGCGGGCGGGAAGCACACCCTGAACTTGACAGGAACCTCGGTCAAGGCCGCCTTTCCCCTGGGGAGAAGGCATTTCCGCTTCTCCGGCCGCCGCTCAGCGCGTCCTGTCCACAGCACGTGGCTGTCCCCAGCACACGGGGAAACTGAGGCTCTGGGACGTGTAGGAAGTAAGTGCCTGGTGTCCAGAGTTACTGATGGGGCCCCAGGGACAGACTGACTCATTCATTCACTCACTCATTCATTCATTCATTCATTTACTCATCTGTGAGGACCCGCCCCTCACAGGCCCCAGCCGCCCTGGGGGCTTGCGGAGGGACAGATGTAACATCAGCTCCGCAGTGGGGTGCAGCTCAGGGGCCCAAGGAGCTCCGCCCGCTGCGGACTTGCAGGGGGGCTTGGGAGAAGGACGTCACCATCCTCCACCTAATGGGCAGCACAGCACAGGGCTGAGCCCTGACCCAGGACACCCTGGGAGGGCCATGCCCAAGGCCTCACGGGTCCTGGTCTGTGAGTGAGCCTGTCACCCATGGAGGCCCTGAGACCCCCGCCCAGAAGACTTGGGAAAAGGTCGCTGGGCGGGTGGGGACGGGCATGGTGGAGGCGCCTTCATAAAATGTGAGAGCCACTTGACTAGGACTTGCCAAAATTAGATTTAAAGAAAAAGAATGATCAAAGCGTCCTAGTGTTGATCGTGGTGACAGATGCGCCTCTCTGATCCCCACTTAAAAGTGTCTGAGAGGTAGAGCACAGGTCACGGCCCCACCAACCCGCTGAGGGACCAACGTTGTCCATGGTCCTGAAGGTCGCCCACTAGAGCTACCCCAGGACGGCAGCCCCAGGACGGCAGCCCCAGGATGGCACCCCCAGGACGGCAGCCCCAGGACGGCAGCCCCAGGACCGCAGCCCCAGGACGGCACCCCCAGGACGGCACCCCCAGGACGGCAGCCCCAGGACCGCA